>JAJHSJ010000063.1:0-33258 GCA_021015155.1 Magnolia officinalis | reverse complement strand
TTCTTACAGAAACTAAGCTACAGTTAAGGACATGAAAATTGTCATCGAATAAAATAATAAGACTTTGACCTAAGGCTGCTTTGTGTCACCACAGTAATCCTCCCACTCCACTTCTGGATGGGGTGCAATCCCAATTTCTTAAATTTTTTTTTTTCTCTACATCTCTTTTCCCAATTGTTGAAGACATTGTAAAAGGCTACTGCTTGTCTTTAGGAAGAAGATTGTTATTTTCTCAGAAAATGATTAAAGCATTAAAGCATACAAAATAGCCTGAAATATATGTGAATTATTTATCTGGATCTCCCACACGCACACCCACACAGGTGGAGGAAGATGCCAATAATGCCCTGGTATTTAGTTTTTTCTGAGTGAGTAGCTACACAAAGCATTGAATGACCTGACCAAACAAGCTTTCATGGTAAACTGTTGATGTTGATCTCCCTCAACTAGTAATTTCAAGTTGGTGTCAATTAAAATTAAGCTAGAAAAAGTTTTTAAGTTATGGATAGTATAAAAAAGTACTAAGAAGGAATCCTGCTTTAAAAAAAAAAAAAAAATTAATTTTTTTTCTATAAATAACAACCTTCTTTGCGATGCTTTTGCATTTATTTCTGTTGCAATCTTGACTGTCAAACATGTTTGACTGTGAAAAGTTATTTATCATGATTTCAGCTAATGGAGATAACTTCGTTGTTATTAGTATCAAAAGATGCAAAGTGTAAAGGAGCAACTGTTATTTACTGCCAACAATATCCATTGTGTTGTATCTTTGTAACCCTTGCACATGGTTTTCTACCTTGTATGCAATGCACAACTGCAACGTATCTTTTACAGAAAATACTGTTCTTTTGTTCTGTGGTACAAAAGGGGAAAAATTCTGAGAAGGGTATCTACCACTGTATCTGATGATTTTAGGTGATTAGATAATTGAAAGCCATGTTTGCTTATATGGTTGTTGTGCATTTTAATTGAGTGGCTTACAGTTTTTTTCGGAAAATGTTCCAGACACTAGAAAGGAAAGAATCTGATTTTCGGTCCTACTGCAAACAAAAACGTTCCGATATGCAAGCTGAGGTGGTTGAGCTGGAGAAGAACTTATCACATAGCAGTGAGCGTGAAAGCCACACCATTGATTTTGATCATTCTCTCTGTGACTTGCTGGAAAAGTTAAATTCATCAAAGAGTGTAAGATTCTGCTGCTTCTTATGTGGATTTTTTTTCTATTTGAAAAACACTTCCAACCTCTGGCATTTCTTTTTTTGTACTCTTTGCAAAATCAAATTCTGTAGTGTGCTTAAAAGTCTTGTTAAAATCGTTTTAGCTTCATGTATTTGCTCATTCATGACTACCTTGCTCATTTTGGCATATTTCTGTATTCTTTCCAGAGACATTTTCACAAATCTAGTTAATAAAGGCTTCTTCCCCAGTAGTAGGGGTCTTCGTCAAGGAGATCCTCTCCTCTTCTTTTCCTTATGATTGATGAGGCCCTCTCTCAAATGCTGATCAAGGGTCAAAGCGCTGGGCTCTTCCGTGGGATCTCAATGCCAGGTGTTCTTATGCCAATACCCCATATTCAATTCGCTGACGAGACCCTCATCATGGTTGAAGCGGATACTGAAGCCATCAACAATCTCCACACGACTCTAAGATGTTTCGAGGCAGCCACAGGATTGAGAATAAACATGACCAAGTCAAAGGTTTTTGGGGTGAATATATTGGATCAGGACCTATCCACATTCGCTGATTCCCTGGGCTGCAAGTCTGCTATGCTTCCAACGTCGTTTGTTAGGCTGCCGTCGCTATTGGACCCCCCCCCCCCCCCCCCGGGGATATCGATGTGGGATAAGGTAGTGGAAAAATTTTAAAAGTGTTGGCCACTTGGAAATGCAGGTACTTGTCCATGGGGGGCAGGCTCACCCTTATAAAAGCTGCCTTATCCAACATCCCTATTTATTTCATGTCTCTTCTTAAATGCCCGCCTTCAGTTCTGCTTCAGATCAATAAGCTGAGAAGAGATTTTTTGTTGTGCGGCAAGGACAACCAGAAGAAATTTCATCTCCTGGACTAGTAAGAAGTTTGCAGCCATTTCCAGGATGGCGGCGCGAGCATCAAAAAGTTGAAGGTCATGAATAGGGCCCTCTTGGGTAAATGGTCATGGAGGTTGGGATCGGAACCGGAAGCCTTATGGTGTAGTATTGTCAAAGGAAAATACGGGCCTTCCCCGGGGGGTTGGTGGACAAAGGATTCTTTAGCTTATAGAGCTTCACACGTTTGGAGAGGTATTCTTCGTTCCAAAAAAGCCGTTGTTGAGAACATTGGTTTCGATCTGGGGAATGGCTCTGCGATTCATTTCTGGGAAGACCACTGGTTGGGGGAGACGAGACTGAAGGATAGATTCCCGTCTATTTACCGCCTCGCCGTTAACAACCAAAGTCCTGTCGCCAGCTTCTATTCTCACTCCGTTTCAGGCATTGTTTGGGACATTCCTTGTTGCAGGAATCTTCATAATTGGGAGGTTAGTGAATATGCCGATTTACTCGATTGTCTTTCTAGCGTGTCTCCGATCCAGGTGGAACCTAACAAAATCACCTAGACGAGGGATAAATCATCCCGCTTCTCGGTTAAGTCCTTGTACGCTGCTATTGCCCCCATTCCCTCCCCTGCTTCCCTGGCTTCTCCATTTATCTGGAAATATCCAGCTCCCCCCAAGTTCATCTGTTTCGCCTGGCTTGCGTCTAAGAATCGGATCCTTACGATCGACAATTTGAAAAAGAAAGGCATGCAGCTGGCCAATATCTGCCTTTGCTGTATGGGCAGCGAGGAATCTGTTGACCACCTGCTTGTCCACTGTTCGTTTATCTCCCAGATTTGGGCAGATTTTTCTAACAGATTTAACTTCAGCGGGTGCGTGCCGGCCTCCGTTTTCCATCTGCTGGCATACTGGCACGGTTTCAGTTTGGGTAAAATCAAATCCCGGGTTTGGAGAATGGCAATCATCGCAATCTGGTGGGCGGTCTGGAAGGAGAGGAGCGACAGATGCTTCAACAACTCTCAATCTTCGTCTCAAGTAGTGGGCTCTATGGCAAAAAAATTACTTATCGAATGGGTTGCTAATGTCTCTTCTCTTAAGGATTTTAATTTCCTGTTCTTAGGCTTATAGTTTTTTTTTTAAAGGGTGCATTTAAGTGTACCACCAAGCTGTGATTGGTGGGCTCTGGTGGCATATCCATGTGTTAGTCGTTTGGGTAATTTCATAACCTGCATATAATAGGTTTCCTTTTTTCCCACTTTTTATTCTCCAAATTGTTGGGTATGAATAGGTTCTGTATGTACCTTGTGATTTGGCACTAGTGCTTCCCGTTTGACTAGGGCACTGGGAACGCCCAGACATACCTTCAGTTAGAAATATAATGGATATGCTATTGTGTTGGTGTCTTTCAAAAATAAAATAAAATGTATCTTTTTTTCTTTTCAAATGCAAATGGTTTGTCTCACATCGGACAAAACGAAGGAAAAAGCAGTGCTTATAAAGCATTCCTCTATAGATCCTTTCTTTTTTTTTTTTCCCCCCTCTTTGTATATCCTTTTGAATTGGTGTAATTTTATGTGCAAGACCGTATGCTCGCATGAGGCCGGCCCGGAAACTAGTTAACCGGGCACGTGCACATGGCACTCACGTGAGGAGGGGAGGGATCCAACCCCCGGTAGGCTTGATCGGGTCCCTTTCTTTGAGTCTTGATTGGCTTGGTTTTGCAAATTATTTATTTATATATTTAAAACTGTTGGATGTGTCCACACATTTCTGTCGTGTGAGACATCCACTCCTCAAAACATATGGGTGTTACCCTCTTCGTAGTACTTTTGTTTTCATAATGGCCAAACGATTTTGAATGGTTATTAAATCCATATCAGTTGAGCGTTACGTTATAATCTCTTTAGAAAAACCTTCTACAGGCTCTTCTTTCCAGCACCAGAAGCCGTGTTCTCATATTCTCTTTCTCCCCCTCTGCTCTGCATCTAGTCTCTTTGGCAATATGAAGGTGGTCTTTCAGGTTGGGATTTTACCACTGCTTATATATGCTGTGGAAATCTGTCAGCTAGGGCGATAATATCTTGGGGGTAGCGTGTTGGAGCCTTCTGAACCACGTCAACTCACCGAGGGGCGTGGATTATCTCAAAGACAACAACTTAGTATGTGCCTTGACCTAGCAATAATCTCGAAGTTCTACTGTGCAATTGTTGTCGCTCATGATCTACAAATGTGGGGTTCCATTACATTGATTTTTTATTTGCTTATTTCCCGTACCTTTCTTTAAGAACTAACAAGTTTGAGATATTAGCCTTATGGCTACGGATAATACGAATGACAAATCTGTTTGCCGTGAGGTGTTTGATAGCAAAAGTTTTCTTTTATTTGACCCCCCCCCCCCCCAAAGTTGCATACGTAATCGACGATTTAAAACCAATGGATCTCCTTGAGCCATAGTTATTTGTGATTTAACAAAAATGTGATGAAGATGATTACCTATGCAACAATTGCATACTAAGTGCAATGTCGAACCAGTTTTTATCCCTAGAGAAAAAGTACAAAACTAAAGAGGGAGGCGTGAAGAAATACGCTGTCAGTAGATGCTTCAAATTCCATATGGTAGACGATAGATCCATGGTGTAGCAGGTGAATCAATTTAATCTAGCCTACGAAATTATGTCTAAAGGAATGAAGTTAGATGAACTCTTCCAAGTGGCAGCTGTGATTAAAACATTGCCGCCATCTTGCAAATATTTCAAAAGTTCCCTATGGCATAAAATAAAAGAATTGTCGATGGAACAATTGGTTATTCATCTTCGAATTGAGAAAGAGGCAAGACTTCAAGATAAAATGGAAGACAGGAAGGACGATGTATTTAAGATTCTCTTAGTAAATGAGAAGCATAACAAGAACCAACACAAAGAAAAACCCAATAATCATAAGAAAAACCTGAATAATCAATTTAAAAAGAAATCCAAGCCCAATAATAAGAACTAGAAAACTGGCGACCAAAATAAATCGACAATTTACTTTGTTTGTGGGAAATTCGGCCACTTGCAAGAGTGCTATAAATGTTTTTAAAAAAAGAAACGTGCACCTCAAGTAAATCTGACCGAAGAACCTAATATCATGACTGTGGTCATTGAGATCAACATGGTTTGTATGGAACCATGTGATGGTTGGTGGATTGACATCGGTGCTAACACACGTGTTACGAACACAAATGGTTCAAGAGTTATGAGGAAGTTCCTTCGGGAAGAAAGGTTCGAGTGGGGAATGTTGTCACCACGGACGTGATAGGATAAGGAAAGGTTGAAATAGTGTTCATGTTTGGGAAGTCCATTACTCTGGTCAATATTGTTCATGTTCTAGACATGCACAAAAACCTTATCTTGGGTTATCTTTTGAACAAATTAGGTTTAAACAGGTTATTGAGTCTGATTAAATTTTAATAACAAACAATGGATCCTTCGTTGGTAATGGTTATGCTGATCATGCTCATGGAATGTTCAAATTAAATGTGGAATCGAATAAAACTTCTTCTTCCTTTGCTTACATGGTGTTTGCTATCTCATCATGGCATGGTAAACTAGGACATGTGAATGCCAAATTGATTAGAAGGATGGCTACCCGTGGTATAATTTCTAACTAAGAAAATGATAAATTGGAAAAGTATGAGTTCTGTTCACAATCCAAAGTATGCAAAAAACCTTTTCTTAGTGTGAAAATGAATTTTGAGTTACTAGGACTAATACACTAAGACATGTAATCTTAGGGAAAATCTTATAATAGGAGGTAATAAATACTTTTTACAGATGACTATTCCAGATATGCATATATGTACTCAATCTTGCCGAATCACATATGTATGCGATCGCACAATCGCACATGCGACTGCATATTTTTTGTTTTATTTTTATTTTTTGAAAAAAATGAAAAAATTGTAAAAAAAGAAGAAGAAAAGGGTAACTTTTATTTTATTTTTGTTTTTTGAAAAAATATTGAAAAATATTGAAAAAGTTGTAAAAAAATATAAGAAAAAGGATAACTTTTCTAAGTTAATAGATAACTAATTTTACATATTTAAAATATATTTGAGAGAAATAAAATCAATTAAATAATGAATTAAACATCAAGTGCTTGAATCTTGATCTTTCAACTTCCAAGAGAGAGAGAGAGAGAGAGAGAGAGAGAGAGAGATTAAGACCACTTGGAATTAAGAAATGTAAGAGAAGAAGAGAGTAAGAGAGTTTTGGAGTGAGAATATTGCAAATGGGGGAGATTTGGAAGCCTTTTTATAGACAAAAAGTTATTTTTTTACAAAAAATAATAATTAATGTGCTAACCGTTGGCCAATATGCGATCACATATGCCGTATGCGATTGCATACATCGCATATGCGATCACATATTTTTGCTTATGCCACATATGTGATCACATATGTTGTGGGTAAAAACGGGCCCACCAATGAGATAAGGTTAGGTCAGACATCTGTGCGCGCCATGAGGCCGGTCAGCGACCGATACGACAAAGAGCTCGACCTCAACCCCAATCCGAACAAGAAAGGAGATCGAACGCGGTCATCCTACAGTCTTCGGAGGCAGGTCGGCTAAACCTAATCTACCCGGCGCCAAAATAAGCTTGGCAACAACTCGACAAAGGAACTTAGAATGGTCGAGCCTTTCCTTGGAACGACTCCCCACCTCGGCCTCCTCTGTTAGTTCCGACCTGAATCCAAACATCTAGGTCTTACCAAACTTACCCATCCGAGATTCTAGCCGAGAATCTAGTAGACGATTGTTGAGATCTCGGAAGATCAGTGCGATATGCCAGGGATCCGAATCCTACTACAATACGCTCCTACTAAATAAGGAATATCCTTCCACGCCACCGCCTCTCCTTACCTATAAATAAGAGCACCCCTAATGGTGAAAGGTACACACAATCCTCCACTCAAAAACCCTACGTTTGACTAGACCTAGCTTGCCTACCTAACTTTGGCATCGGACGATCCCTTGGGGCAGCCAAGGTCTCTATTCTTGTCACCTTTTACAGGTCTCAAGTGATCTAGGAAGGACGTCCAAATTTCTGCATCAACAGCATATGTGCCAGATTGCATATGGATATGCGCACACATGCACATATGCGGTCGCACATGACAACAATAATGTACTTATTAAAATATAAGGATAGAGCAATTTCAAAATTCACAGTTTTAAAAAATGAATTAGAAAGTCAATTAAATAGAAAAATCACAGCCCTTAGAAGTGATTGAGGTGGTGAATACACCTCTAAGGACTTTGATAACTTTTGTGAATATGATGTAGGAACATGTGATGACCTAACCCTAGATGCATGTATAATTAGGTTAAAGAATGTTCAAATAAATACACCAATTAACTAACCGTTTCCAATCAAAGGGATTAGGTAAATCTCAACACAAAGATGAAGTTATTCCGTTGGGATCATGCCTCTTAGCATAAGATCACATAAACAGTAAAAAAGGATGACCTAGGGATATGAGAATATCCCAGATCTATCATAAGTCCACGGTCAAGTTTGGATCTGATTCTACTGACTAACCATCATTCTTTTTTGTTCAAACTAGAAAGGGGATATCCAGAGAAGAACGAAAGGGGTGAAGAATGAAGGGTTCGAGATGAAAAAAGTACAGGTCCTTTTTGTTGTCAAAAGAAAAGAAAGATGATGATTCTTTCCTTTTCCTGCACCTCGAAGATCTAAAAAGGAGGAAATTTAAAATCGGGATGGAATCCTCAACACTTGATGGGGACATCTCGCGCACATGCACGCCCCCGCTCCCCCACGCACGTACGCAAGGAGGGCCCCACCATCGATCTGAATCGATGACGACGTCCAGGGAGGGCCTCCTAGTTAGAAGACTGAGTTTTGGTTCGTTGGAGTGGGCCCGAGAGTCAAGTAAAGCCCATCACGGGATCTCATAATCGTGGCCAACTAGTCTAATTAATCTCATATTTTAGGTTTTGCTTATTAATATTATTTAGAATATCATGGACGGTTTAGATTTCTTTGATCAGTTTTTATTTTTGTTTACTTCATCATCAAGTAATACGTTGCGCACATGGCGTGAGTTTTGGGGTATAGGGTTTTCTTATAAATAGGCACCCCTTGTAGCTTTTTTATTCATTGAAGTTTAATAAAAATTCTACGTATTTTTCCTACTTCTCTGAGTTCTTGAGTTGTGAAAAAAATCCAATTGGGTGCGAAGCTCTCCCTTCATCGAAGGGCTAACTACCATGATGCGAAGCCACATCTATCCCAATTCGCTCCTATCCTCTACCATGATGCGAAGCCATATCTATCCCAATTGGGTGCGAAGCTTTCCCTTCATCGAAGGGCTAACTACCGTGATACGAAGCCACATCTGGTTTTCCACATCCATCTCTACTTCTCATCTCCTACCACCATCCGCGCTTCAAATCTGTCATTTATTGCAAGTTTGCAACAGTTTTCCTCTTCACAACAGAATTCCAGATTCTGGCCCTGCAGGAGGGCTGAAATTTCGGCGGAACACCACGCACAGACCGCGTGTCCGATCGCCACGAAACTTGGAGGTTTTGAAGCCCCCCCTGGCCGACCAGAGCCAAGGAGGCGGTTTCGGGATTCGGACCCCCCTCACATGTGCGGCCAGGCTCCTGCGCACGTGCGTTAGGCCTGACCCGCTGTCCGCACGTGGGGACTGTCGTCCGGTTCAGGTTTCCTTCTTATTTACCCTTCACATACCTGTTTTTTCATAACCCTAACCCTAGATTGCATTATCTTTAATTTGTTTGCCCCTTTTCTTACCCTAGGGTTCTCTGAATTGAAATTGGTGAATCCCTGGTTCAGGGACTGATTGTTGTGCATGTGTGGATGATTTCATTTCCCTTTGAGTATCGTTTGGTCCATAATTTTTACTGATCCAGCCCTAGCCTGTGTAGGCCTGGACCCGCACAGATTCCCCTTGCTTGAATGATTGAACTTTTGTGTGGGATGTGGAATTATTATGTGATTGTTTTTGAAATTAGTATGATCTAAAGCTTGAGATCTTGCATATCATATTTAATTTTCTATATCTGCATCAACACCCAAAGGCCAATCTTGAAACCTTAATCTCTTAAATAAAGAGGAAGAAAAGAGACGAATTTCTATTCATTCAATAATAATGAAAATAGGGTTTCTCACAACGTATATATAAGCTATGGAAAAAGTAAAAGTGCACCAAAGCCCCTGAAAATAAGAAAAATAACAAAAAGATGAAAAAAAATAAAGAAAGTGCAATAAAGCCCCTGAAATAAGAAAAAAAGAATAAAAACGCTTAAAACTAAAACACTCGTGTGGTAGGGTGTGAAATCCGACTCATGTATTTATGTTCAGTGTGCGGTCATCCCGCTCCTGCACTCGTAGCGCGCCAGAAAATGGGTCCGATGGACCCAACGTCTATCCACATCAACTCCTCTGCTTCGATACTCTGTCGGCGACGCCTCCTCATCTGGTACACTCTAAAGGGGTGGACCACTGTTGTCCGCATCAGAATCTAATGGAATAATTCGTCGAGTAATTGCTCCCTACACTCCTCAACAAAATAGAATCATATTTTTATGTTCTGCTACACCTCGGGGGTGTAGCAGAACATAAATATATGATTCTAATTTACATGGTGAATGCTATACTACTAAGCGTAGGTCTTCCTTTTAGTTTTTGGGGAGAAACTCGTTATTTTGCCCGTTACATTTTTAATAGAGTGTCTACAACCAAATTTAAGATAATATACCTCATGAATTGTAGAAAGGCAAAAAAACCTAATATAAGTTATCTTAGGTTAGGGGTTGTCTTTCTCAAGTTAGGCTAATAAATCCTAAAAGATCTAACTTAGGAGCTAGAAATTCAAACTGTGTACTTGTAGCGTATGTATCTCATAACAAGGCATATAGATTTTTAGATATTGGTTCATATCTTATAATTGAATATAGAGATGTAGAGTTCTATGAAAACACATTTCCTTATAAATCAAGGAATGGTGGGAGTCAATCTAGTGGGGGTCCCTTTGTAAAACTAAACGAGTCTTCTAGCTCAAATCCTGTAGAGTTAAAAGAACCTGAGCTTGAACCTAAAATGAGGAGAAGTAAATGGCATAGGATTGTTAAGGACTACAATCCTGATTTTCATGTATTTTTAGCTCAATTTGAAGGTGACCTTGTGACATTTGAGAAGGTTGTCCTCTCATGATACTATCTTCTAGAATGAAGCAGTCATTGATGAGATAGAGTCCGTTAGGACTAATAGCACGTGGAAATTAATTAACTTACCTCCTGGGATAAAAACCTTAGGTTGTAAATCGATATTAAAAAAGAAACGTCGAGCTGATGGCTCAATTGAGAAACATAAGGCTAGATTAGTAGCCGGGTTTAAGCAAAAATGTGTTAATCACTTTGATACATATTCCCTTGGCTAACAGTGAAGTGTGATCTGACAGTGGGTGTACTAACAAGCTAACAAATAAATAAATAAAATAAAATAAAATTGGTGCAACTTTACGCACAAGCTCGTACGTGCGTGCGAGGCTGGCTCGATGGAAAAAAATGATTCGGAAAGCATGGATCCGGCTCCTGGAAGGCTTGATCAGGTCCCTTTCTATGAGTCTTGATTGACCTGGTTTTGCAAATGAATTATTATTATTTTTTTAAATCATTGTATGTGGCCATATGTTTCTGTCATGTGAAACATCCACCACTCTTTTTAGTCCTTTTGTTTCATAACGGGTAGACATTTTGAATGGTTATTAATTCGTAATGGTTGAGAGTTATGTTACAATCTCTTTATAAGAACCTTCTCCAGGTTCTTCTTTCTAGCACCAGTAGCCCCATTCTCCTGCTCTCTTTCTTCCCCTATGCTCTGTGTCTAGTCTCTTTTCTTTTCAGCAATATGAGGTGATCTTTGGTGTTGGGATTTTACCACTACCTGTGCATGCTGTGGAAATCCGTCAGCTGGGGTGATTGTATCGTAGGGATAGCTCACAGTCTTAGCAGGGCTTCACACAGGCTCATACACGCACACACACCGACACTCCCCTTCAAGTTGAGGCATAGATATCAATCATTCGTAGCTTACCAAAAACACGCTGTTCAACTTCCACATTAAGAGTTTTATTGAAGATATCTGCTAATTGCGCAGAAGATGGAACAAAAGGAATGGAAATAACACTAGCTGCAACTTTCTCGCGAATAAAGTGACAATTAGCTTCAATATATTTTGTTTGCTCATGAAAAACTGGATTGGAAGCTATGTGAATGTCAGCCTAATTGTCACAATACATTGTCATAGGAGTCTCCACAAGAAATCCCAATTTTGTAACAAAGCTTTTCAACCACTTAAGTTCACATATCGTATTTACCATAACATTGTACTCTGCCTCAGCATTGGACTGAGCAACAACTGTCTGCTTCCTTAGCCTTCCAGGTAACTAAATTACCATTGAAAAAAATACAATAGCTTGTTGTAGATTGTCGATCATCTAGTGAACTTGCGCATTTTGCATTAGAGTATCGATATTCACTATAAAATTGATTTTTGACCCAATTATGAAACACTTCGAAAATGGAGCTAACCTCATCTCTAATTTTCATCAAATAAATCCATGTCATATGAGACGCATCATCAATAAACGAGACAATATATTTAAATCCATTGGAAACAATGGGGAATTGGACCCCATATATTCGAATAAACCAAATAAATTTTTTTTACTATAGTGTTTTTTCTACAATGAGGATAAACATACTTATAGTGTTTGGTTAGAATACAAGCCTGACACTAAGTTCTTGATATCACTAGATTCAGTTGACGGAGGTAACAAAGACTGTAAGACTATACTCGAGGGATGACGAAATTGACAATGCCAGATATAAAGATCTTCCTTGACACTAAGACACTCATTAATATGACTTAAAGTATTTGAACGAAGAATGGATAATCCATACTTCTCATTTCCACAACCAAGCAACTTCTTCGTCCTCAGATCTTGAAAGACACAATCATCAGGATAAAAGGTCATAATACAATTTAGGTCCTTCATAACATTACTAACTGATTACAAATTAGATATAATATTTGGAGCCAAGAAAAAAGACAATGAGAATGATAGAGAAATAGAAACATTACCCTTTCCCCTAATAGGTGTTAGGGAACCATCTACTAGTTTCACATGACCTAGAAAAAGTAGATGTACCTATCATATGATCAGTTGCCCTCGAATCAATTACCATAGGACTTGACGCAAAAGTAGTATGAAGAGCAGTGGATATGACCTGTCTGAGCGAAGGGAGTGGATCGGGAGGCCTTATTCTGAATACCATCTCTTAACAAAGCATCATATTCAGTTTTTGAGAGATGAACCACATCACCATCTGATGGAACCATAGGTGAAGTTGTTTAAGATAGTGTCCCCAATAGTAGTTTGAGAATCTCTTCTATCAAAGCCAGCAGAATTGGCCGCTCGACCTTGAGGACGACCATGAAGAACCCAGCAATAGCCAACAGTACGTACATGTCTACCACAATGAATACATAATTGATCCAGACCACGGCCACAACCTCTACCACCATCACGACCACCTCTTCCTATACCTCGTCCACGACCAGCGCTGATATTATCAAAGTTTCTGAATCCTGTCAGTAAAGCTGATTTCTCAACCACACTTGATCTCCTGTAGCGTATGTAGGATCACCTAGTAATTCACATACTGCACTATTCACTACACCACTACATAGTGTCATAACTACGCTCTGGATGCTAGTCAAAACACTGGTCTCAACAGGTGGTGTCCATACCCCAGCATTTGTATAAGCAGCGCCAAACATCATTGTATCTTAGCAAGGGCATCCTCTTCTTGCACCTTCCAAGCAGCGCAAATTAGCGTGTACACTCGTTCATGTGATGTCCTCACCCCTACACCCCATGAGCAGTGCTCAATAGTGCTTCACTAGGCAGTGGTGTCTTCACCTTGCATGCAAGCGGTGTTGTATCTAAGCAGGTGGTGTGCTCTCCCATATGCCTACAATATGCGCTCTTGCGGCACTATGTACGAAATATAGGGTGTTCACCCCTGCATTACCACAAGTAATGATCCAGAGGTGTTATGTGCTCATCAGTGTGACTTGTCCTGCATTGTCATAATCTAAGCTGCTATAGCATTGGGACCTAGCAGGATGTTGTGTCCAATCAAGCATCATCCGAAGAAAGTTGTACTGTCCCGCTGGCTTTTATATGTCCCTGTACTTTAAAGCTAGTGGAATGTAGATGTTTCGCTAAAGGTTTTCTAATGCTTAGCAGCTGCAATGAATAGTTCCATTCTCTATGCTAAAGAACTATCTCGACACCCAACGACCAATAATACGCTTGATGTCCAACAGCTCAATAATTAACAGTGTCACTAAGCATCTGTCAACATGCATTGATACTCTTCGACTTGCCAAGCTACAAAAGACGAGACTAGGATCACCTAGTAATGCACATACTGCACTATTCACTACACCACTACATAATGTTGTTTATTTGGTTTTCCCTTTTAATCAAGGGTTTTCTCCAAGAGAAGTAATTGAAGGCTTGTCGTATTTCAAAACCTGGAATGTACATTGTTTTGTTCCTCCAAATTAATAAAACCCTTCAAATGAGAATTTGTGTGCAAATTTGTCTATTCGTCTGAATGATTCATTCCGATAATCGTAAGCATGCAAATGCATCCATAAATTTGTAAACAACCATAAAAGAGCAAAACATCCGTGTTTTGACAATTTTCAATGGCATTCCAAGGTTGGTCGGCCAACCTTAAAGTTGTATAAACATCCTAATGGTTTGTTATTTCATCAAGACATGTTTCGGCTTCTAAAATGCTATTAGATTGGCTTCCTAAGTAGTCTTTGCACTGCGACTCTAGAATTGTTTTAAATTATTATTTTGCCACATATTTTATTATTAATTATTATTTATAAACTGTAGTATATATATGAAGTTGAAGTTCTTAGTGTCATATGTTTTCTCAGTTTTCTTTGTCATTTTAATTTCTTGTCTTCGCTGACCCCAATTAGTTGGGAATTGAGATAAGGCTTTAGATGATAACAATGATTTTAATTTATTGTCTTCAGTGTGGATTTTGTATACATTGTCCGAAGATCTTAATGGCAAACTTATGGTGTTTATATTTGAGATAAAATGTTTTTTAATGTGGTTTTGTAGGCGCTTGCAGCTAAACTAAGGGCAAATTTGTTGCTAAAACGAAGGCTTGATGATGTGCCATCTCAAACAGAATTAATCCAGTAAGCTATTCTGTTGTTTGGTGCAACTTATGACTTCATGAATATCCGTTTGCCTGACTCTGTTTTTACTATTTAACTTTATTCCCCAAAAACAATGTTGTGCTTGGTTTTCCATTCCGTGATTGGTTGCTTGATGAGTAAGGCCAAAACCTTCGAGTGTTACGTTTCATCTTGGAGAGTTTGACCGATGGAACTACCCCATTGTGCCTGAGTGGATCAAATTATTAATCTTCTTAACACATACCTTCTCTTGACTCTTATAGCTTTAATGAGGGAATCTTTCTTGCCAAGTTTCTTTTAAGTGTTTGCTTTGCCCCTAGGGCTGTCAATGGGCCAGGCTTGGGCTGAGCAAAATCAAAATTTTGAATAGGCCTGGCTTGAATAGTTCAAAATCCAAGCTGAAGCCAACCCTAGGCCTGACACATTGACAACCCTATTTGCACCTGGTGCAACCACTGTTTGCAGTATTGATAGTATTGGCCGATACTATTTGTATCGAGGGTCAGCGACAAATATGGGACTACATAGGCCCACTTCTGTGTATCGATCAAAATATAAAAAAATATCATTGTTAATGCATATGATATGGGACTACATAGGCCCACTTATTTTGGTCTAAAACTTTTGTTATTAATGGCATTTCTATAATTATGGAACTTTCATGATATAAAAGGAGGGGGAGTGTGAACCTTAACTTTGGCCCTTCCTCTTTTTGCATTCCCTTGTTCTCTCCCTTTATTCTTCTCTATTCCATCTCTCTTTGTACTAATTAAAATAGTATCAATGTTTCATCGTTTCTGATCCTTCTTCTTTTGATTTTCCAAATCTTCTCATTTCTTCTTTTCTTTTATACCTTGGTGTCCATTTTCTTTCTTGTGCAGAAAATTTCTTAAGAAACCTAATAATGCAGGGGCATTTTCACACCGGGCTCGAGTGGGGTTGCCTGTGGGATGCAGGGGCACACTCGGGGTGGGCGGCCCGTGTGAGGCGGGTGGCTCGTGTGAGGTGGTACCCATGTGATTTGGGGCCAACGAGGGGGGTTTGGTTGAGGTCTTAACCCATGAGATGTGGGGCCTGAGATATGAGATAAAGGGATTAATTCGCCATGCTCTAACAATTCGAGCTTTTAGAGCAAGTGGTTAATTGTCCTGCATCACCTAGCTTTCCCTTTTTTTTTTTTTTTTTTTTTTTTTTTGGGCCTTTTGTAATGCTCTGTATATGCATCGGGTAATCAAGAAATCAACTTCTTGAATGATATCACATCACATGTAATCACTGTGAATGTGTTGGCTATTTGCCCATGTTGGATTCTGTGTTCGTGACTATATTTCTTCCTAGCTAGTTGGAACTTGATACTGATACTGAAAACACTAGTTGTAACTATTAAAAATCCACCCAATTTCCCATGGCAACTGTGTGGGTAGGATGAACACTGTAATTTAGCAGATGAATTGCCAATAATCAATACAGGATGAGCATAACTATCTTTATAACTTTACAGGATTGATCGGCTTGAAATCACAAATCAAGTGGGTTAGTTTAATTATCATAACTCAAAATTTCAATGTATTTGCTTCTAGTAAATGAAATCTCGTACAGCATTACCTCCATTGCATCTTCCTCTGGTGCAATTTCAGACATGGTTCTAAATAAAACTAAGTTGACTCGATCTCAGCAGGCAACAGATGAGATCATTGGTTGAGTCAAGTTCCAAAATTGGATTGAGTTACAATGATCCCAATTGAATCAGAACAACTCAGAGGGAGCCATACGAGTTTTGGTCTCCGGGTGAGTCACACTTTGATACTGGTATTTAAACCTGTGAGTGCGGAGCTCTCTACCATCCAACTTTGACCATTTCCCATATCTAATCCACCCTTAACTAGTCCCAATATCTCATGCATCTCCTTTTGTAGGTAGGGATCTCTTTCACCATAATACCACACTTGATTATGAAGAAGTGAACTCTTTTCTTGTCTTCCCCTTCATGTATGAGGCAAAAGCAACAACCTTTTTGCTCAAAGATAATGAATCTCTGTAACGAATTCACTTCTCCAGTAAATTCTATTACATTGAAGGGACATTATGGCTGACCTTATAATGCTGTTGTTAGTTTCACTGCCAAGTGATGCCTTCTCATGGTAATAAACTCTTCCTTACTTTGTTTCCCAAGTGATCTTCGCCCAAATGTTTTAGTGATTTCACACTTATCAGCTCTGTAAAGCCCTCTATAGGATTTCATAAAAAACTCTATTTACAGGCTATCTCCTTTTTCTAACTCAAATCTTCTACGCCAGTCCATTAAGGAGGCATGATCTTTTACTTGGTATTGTCTGTTACCCTTTGATCCATTAAAAACCAACAAAGCTGGATATTATGTATGATCTTGCAAACTAGTAAGTGATCCTGCCTTTAAGATTTGAAGAAGTCTTTGCTTTGCCACCATCTTGATTCATGAGCCCATGAATTATGCAGGAAAAAACACAGCTAAAAGAATAACTACAAGCGCTACAACGCAATTGTGTTGGCAATCGCAATCGTCATCGTTGTCATCATTACCATCTTCTGCCCATGCTTTCGTGGCCATGCAATCCTAATCAAAATTCCCTTACAGGAACCCTCTCTGGTTTTCTTGGCACATGGCAGAACCATCTTGATTGGCTGGCTATCCTCATTTTATTTCCAACTGGGGCTACTCTTGGGTTGCTTCGAAGGACCTCGTTTTTATTCTATCCTTTTCAGTCTTCCTACAGATCCATCTCAACATCCCCATCTTCACAATGCTCCAACTTTGAAATCCTGTTACCTTGAATTGCCCAAAACTCTGCCCCGTATAGCATAGCCAGTCAAAGGGATGTCTTATAAAAAAAATTCCTTTTTAGTTTTGTTGGCATGTAGCTATCAAACTGAATTCCACAAGCACACTCCATTCATCCACCCAGTTCTAGTTCTTTTTTGAACATCCTCTTCAACTCTGCCTCCTTTTGAATGGTAGAACCAAGGCCATGAAACAAATTTCTTTAAATTTATGAATGTCTCTCAGAAATGTTAATGACTGGAAGCATAAAGAATGTGGAAACTTTGTTTGTAGTCTTTGTGATGGGAACATCTCGCGCACACGCGCACGCACACCACCACCCCTACGCACGTACGTACGCAGAAGGAGGATCCCATCGTCGATCTGGCTCGATGACGACGTCCAGGGAGGGCCTCCTAGCTAGAAGACAAGTTTTGGTTAAGAAAAGTGGGCCCGATAGTCAAGAAAAGCCCATCATGGGATCTAATGATCGTGGCCCACTCGTCGGATTGATTTCATTTTTTAGGTTTTGCTTATTGTTATTATTTAGAACATTGTGAACGCTTTAGATTTCTGTGTTTGGTTTTTATTTTAGTTTACTTCATCGCCAAGTAATAGGTTGCGCACATAGTGCGAGTTTTTGGGTATAGGGTTTTCCCTATAAATATGCACCCCTTGTAGTTCTTTTAGTCATTGAAGTTTAATAAAAATTCCTGCATTATTTTTCTGCTCTCTTCATGAGTTGTGGAAGAATTCAAAAGTGGGTGTGAAGCCCTCTCTTTTCGAAGGGCTAACTACCGTGGTGCGAAGCCACATCGATCCCGATTCATCCCATCCTCCATCATCTCTTTTCTTCTATCTTCCACCACCATCCATACTTCACGTTCGTCCTTGGTTGCATCAGTTTCCTTTTATTACAGCAGGTTTTCAGATTTCGGCCCGCAGGGGGGCTGAAACTTCAATGGAGCACCACGCCTAGATCAGAGCTCGGATCGACGTCAAAATCGGGGGTTTTGCAGCCCAGGCGTAGCCGACCAAGGCCTAGGAATCCTTTTCAGGATTCTCTCCCCCCTCACACGTGCGGCCAGCCTCAGGCGCACGTGCGCCCGCACCTGGCCCGTTGTCCACACGCCGGGATCATCTCAGGTTCAGGTTTTTTTCTATTTTAATTCTTTTGTTATACCTAATTGCATAACCCTATACCTAGATTACATTATCCCTCACTGATTTGCCCTTTTACTCACCCTAGGGTTCCTTGAATTGAGATTAGGGAATCCCTTGGATTAGGGACTGATTTTTATGCATGAGTGGTTGATTTTATTTCCCTTTGACATCGTTTGGCTTATAATTTTTTATTGGTCCAGCCCTAGCCTGTGTCGGCTTGGACCCGCATAGATTCCCCTTCTTAATTGAATATTTGGATTTTCATGTGGGATGTGGAATTTGTGTGATTGTTTCTGAATTGGTAGGATCTAAGCCTGAAATCTTGCATGTCATATTTAATTTTCCATGTCCTGCACCACTTTATAGGTCATCACTAGCACAAGGTGGCATGCTTAGTGTTTGAAGTATCAGTATTGCACTAATTGCACTATGTATCACACCCTTGGAATGCATAAATATCATGGGAAAGATTGTAAATATTGTGTAATGTAGTACTCAAAACATCTTTAAAAGAGTTGCATAACAGTTTTCCATTGCGTAGGGGACAACTATGTGCTGTTGGCCACAATTGGTCCAAAATGAGTTTATATCATTCAGATGTCATTCATTACAAGCAATAGAACTAAAATACTAACAAGAACCAAAAGAGTTCTTGTTTGAATTTTTTTTTTTTTTTTTTTTTTGAAAGGTGCGTTCTTGCTTCAAATCAATGTCAATGCATGGAACTCATACATTCCAGTTTCTCCAACAAATATTTGTTTTGATGTGAAACAACTCAAGTGGATTGTTAAAACACACCAAGAAACACATTCCCCAAAAAAATTTGCGCAAAAAGGCTCTTTTTTTATTTTCTAGATTTTTTTATTTTCGGTCTAATGTCGCACTTGTCACTGGTAGTGATAGATACCTGCAAAGTACCACTAATATCACTCGACATTGATTTATACAAATGAACTTATGATTGATATATCGAGAATATCAGTATCATGATATACTAGCCGATATCAATGTTACTATCCTTCATACCAGTAACTTTGTACTCCACCTCGGTTTTGTACTGTGGACTAGTGGCACATAGTATTGTATGATCCTATCGATACATTGAACATTGGGCATCCTATCAAACAAAAGGTTGGTGCCCAGTGTGAATGCCAACTTGAACTTTAAGAAAATGTGTTTTTTTTTTTTTTTTTCCGATAGATGTAGACCACTTGTACATGAAGCAAATGAAGGATCATTGATTTAGTCTAGAACAAGAGACGAAAAAAAATCCATTAGCATATTTCATATGTGATTTAGCACTAGTCCTTCCTACTGTTATTTTCTAAAATTATGTTGCAAGATTACACGTTGCTTTGAAGCTTACACACATACTAAACTTTCTGACCACTGCTCATAACATGCTTAGTTTCTTTTTCTAAGTACTAACTAATGAGGGCATCACGTTACGTACACCCTTACGTGGCCGTGCCGATTTCTCCGTGGCTAGGTGAGTACCCGTGATCATGTTGAAGACTCCATGTGCATGTGCGGGCATCTGAAAGACCCCACACTGGGAAGATGCACATGAGTTGCTTTATGGAGTGATCCAGACTATTGGATCGGAGGGACAAGATGATCGGGCCATTGGATCGCATGGATCACATGATCGGGTTATTGATCGTTGATCATCCACGTCAGTTTTAGACTTTATCATATTTTAGGATTTAATTTTTTATTATTTTATATTTGGACACATTATGAGTGTTTTAGTTTATTTTATTTAGACTAGGGTTATTTTCGTTAAAGTTCACAAGACGGGGATTTTTGTAGTTTTTGAAACTTCTTGGATCTATAAAAAGAAGAGGGCGTGTGACCTCTCCCTCATTGAATTTTGTGATAAAAACAGAAGAAGAGAAAAGCTTTTGCTTTCTTCTCCATTCTTCATGCGATTTGAAGATATCCATGCGATTTGGAAGGAAGATTGTTGCGAGACTAATCTTCATTAATGGAGGTGCGAGGTCTCCATTTATCCCCACACCGTCTTCTCTTTTCTTCCCCATCTGGGTATTTTCTTCAAATTCTTCATTCTCCCCATCAGGCCATCACAGATCTTCGTCTTCTCCCAAATCCTACTTTCCCATACCCATCCACAATCCAAATCCTAACCGACCTAAACCCATCCTCCCACGCCATACGTGTGACCGTACGGCCACACGTGTGAATCCCACCTAATCCCTTTTGGCTTTCCATCATCCTTATATTAAAACCCCTTTCATTCATTCCCAAAACCCTAACCCTAAACCTAAATTTCCTAATTTTCCTACTTTCCCAAATTACCCAAACCCTAAATTTCACCCTAAGTTGTATTAGGTTTCCTATTTTGAAATAGATTATACCCTATGCTAATTAGATGTCCTTACATCCATTAGATCCTATTTTCTTTTTATTTAATGATCTTGTGTTACGACATTGGTAGCTTAGGTCAGGATTATGCATGATTTTCATGATATTTGTGATGAATACAGCGACATTTGTGTTTTTTTAATTATTATTTAAATATTTTAATTTGGTTATTTGATCTTACATGTTATTTAGTTCATGCATCAGTCCTGCATCACTAACATTGTTTGATCATGCACGTACATATGCATTATGTGGGCCTTTTTTTGTGCCTATGCAAATGGTTTGATCATGATATCTTAGCATTTTGGTGTAAATAAAAGGAGTAATTGCATATCAGTCGCATGTAATATATCTAATAGTATTTGACCTTATCTTCAGGTATGAACGTCGTTTTTCAGAGTTATATGTTCAGATCCAGGTTAGAAATGCTTTCTAAAATAAACACAAATGATTCTTTATCTCAATCATTCTTTTAGTGTCTTTTCCTGGAATTAATTTACCTGAATGGTAACTGCAGGAAACGCTTCGCCAAACTCGTAAATACTATGCTACTTATAATGCTCTTGTGGAGGTTAAAGAGCTAATGCTAAAGGAAACATCGTTGTTAAACTCCATAAGTTCTCAGGTTTGTGCATAAAGAAAATCTTCTGCACCAGATTAGATTTTTCAGAAGATGAATTATATAGTACTGAGCCTTAGCATATGTATAGGTTCCTGAGACATATTTCCTTACATGCGGGCCCATGGTTTTGTGATCCCGATTGATCTGATGGGCTCAACTGTGGATGGAGGATGCCACAAAAATCTCCCAGATTGGAACTTCCTAATCTTTTGATCTGTCATATTTTCTAGTGAATATGGACTTTTGCTATTTTGTTTGTTTGTTCCCTAGACTTCCTATTTGTTGTCCGCTGATCAAAGGGTTACTCTCTTCCATTCTCTGAGATTTATGAGGCGCTCTCCCTCCCCTGCAGGGTGAACATTCTGAATCACCGAATGGCCACACATGCCAGGAACACACCTCTGCAAACTATATTTCACTGAGGCTCGGTATACTATAACTCTTTGCAGAAAGGCCATATCTGCATTTTGTTCTTCTGCATGCACTTAAAATCATACGCAGTATATTGTCAGCAGCCACAATTTGTGAAACAACGTAGAGATGGTCTTTTCTTGCCTTTGTTCTTCATTTTGTGGTTTCGAAAGAAAAAGGAAAAAAATAAAAAGAAGTGAATACTTTGAAAGTGTTTACTTGACAGATTGATCTCCATGCATTCCCTTTAGCTGTGCACCCAAATTTTTTTGTCGCTGCTTAATCAATGTATATTAAACAAACTTGTGTTTTGAATTCATACTGATTTTTTCCTGGAAACACGTTCAATGCAAAAAATGGGTTTGAAATGAGCTATATTGCCTCGGACACAAAAGATGGAAGGATGAGGAAGCAGCATATCACATAAGGGCCTGTTTGGAACGCGGGATTAAATGGTATTGAATTGCATTAGGTGGAATTCACACCACTATTACACAATGATTATATATCTGGAAATACCATGGTATTTTGACTGTCCAATCCCACGTTTGGGATCAAAATTTTCCTTCGGGAAAAACACTGTATTAAGTGAAACCTGCATTTGGTGGACCATGGAATTGTAATCAACACACCAGATTTCACAACTGATGCCGGTCAACTATATGCATATGAAACTTGATTTTCACGTGTCAAGGGCGCAACTGGATTGATGGCGTGGATGAAACACATGCATCAACGTGGGACCCAAGATGTAGTGGATTTCGAATTCCACCAGAAATCTTGCCGTATCTCCTGATGGGACCGGATGATATAATACCTGGATTAATCCAATCCTTCCCATCGTTTCCAAAAATGTAGAGTTGTAAATTTTAGAAACGTTAGATGATTGAATTTTGGAGAGCTCTCCAAACACTTTGAGATTTCAATTTTTGTAATTTTGCAATTGCAAAAGTTTCATGTTATGGGAATAGTCCCCAGTTATAATGTTTTATTCTAATTAGAAAAGGAGAATTTTATAGTTAATCTCCACATTCCTTACTGGCTATATTCTTGGTTTTCTTTGCTTCTTTTCTCATTTGTATTCATACCACCATTATAACTTCTTCCGTGCACAGATTCATATCTAGATCTTGATCTAAATCCACGTCTACAATCAAATGTCAAGATTCAGTAGAACAATATCCAAGTCATTGCTTCAGTGAAGCATCATCACAAGATTATGAATCTCCTAGTTGAGCTGCACATTTTTAGTTATCTAGTTTATTTCTTACTTTCGTACCACCATTATAACCTCTTCTGCATGCAGATTCATTTCTGGTACCACCTGTCATTTAAAAAAAAATTTGATGTTTCATGTATCAATTCTGATTCATTTTTTTTTTTTTTTTTCCATAATTTGTTAGTTTCAAGATGCCATGATCAGCACAACTGGTCGTGCTAAACTTATTGACTCCTTGGAGGCGATTGTGAAAGGAACTCAACAGGTAAATGTCACTTTCTCTCACATTGCAATGAAACAAGGGCTCAATTGACTTGTTGCTCACTTGGTATATGGCCCAAGATGTAGATGTGACACACCAAACTGCACATGTAACAAGACTTTCAAAAAGATTAAAATTGGTCAGAGATCAAAGGTATCACTTATTAGCAAGGAGTAATATAATCCTTGACCTTAGGACATTTAGTGTATGCTTGGGTGCTCAATCTGTTCAGCGCAGCCTGTTGTTTTAGAGATCTAGATAAGGTTAAATATCAGTTTCATGGGGTGTATTGGCATGTCCCAAAACTAATATGAAATGGGCCTTATCGGCTTTTATTGACCGACACACACACATACACACACACACACATCCACGCACGCACGCGGGTGCACACATGCATGCACAAGACTCTTATTACTAAACCCAAGACTGGAAGGCCTGAAAGGAATACATGCAAAAAAAGTAAAAAAGAAGGGAAAGGGGGCAAGGACCCTAGAGAAGAGAAGGGAAAAAAAAAAAAAAAACCAAACTCTGGGCTAGGGAGGAAAGAGAGAGAAAAAAAGAAAATAAATGGGAGCCCACATTCCAGGCCAAGGATAGGGGCCCACGCCCTGGGCCAAGAAAGGAGAAGGAAGATTAAATAAGGTAAGCTAGCTCACTAGTAATAAGATTGGCAACATGCAAGGGAGCAGTGGCCAATTTGAGAATAAGGGCTTGTGGTGTCTCCTAATGATGCGAACTTGACACCCAAGGCAGGCTATAAAGGAATGCACTTGACGAGCAAAAAAGGCGTATCTCCCATGAGGACGATCCTGGGTTGCTTAAGGCGGAGAACACTTCTTCATTGTGAACTTCGATGTGGCACCTGAAATATAGGCAGAGTTAAGCTTAGAGGTGCCAAGGAGAATAGTTTGAAGGCTTTTGTCTCTCGGGCCATGCATGTCCATTGCTGAGATAATTCCCCAAGTAGCTCTTGAGGATGGCAAGAAGCAAAGGAGGCCACTCTTAGACTCATTAATGTCAGTGCAGGCTAGATTCCAATGGATTGGGACCCCATCTCTCTTAGATTGAAATTTTGGAGTGCAGGGGGTCTTGCTCTAATGTATGATGTAGGGAGATCCCAAACTACTGAGATAGAGTTAGGGGCGCTGGCAGTGACAGCCGGGCCTAAGATAAAGATGGCTCTAGATCTTTAGTTCGTAAATGATATGCCTAAGAATAGTTTTTTTTTTTGGGAGGGCTTTAGAATTAAAGATGCGGTTATTTCTTTCCCTCCACAAATGCCATGCAAGGGTTGGGAAACAAAGCCTACTCAATAAGTTAGAAACTAGATCGGTAGAGTTATCTACTATGTTTCTAATAGATTGGATAGAAGAGGGAAAAGTATTAAGGGGGATAGAGAGCTTTGTTTGGAGCTTTTCCCAAATCCAATGAGTAAGGTCACATAGAAAGAAAAGGTGCTTAATTGATTCAAGCCTACATGGGTAAAAGCAGCAATTAGAATCATTAATGATATTTAATCTACACATCATATCCTTAGTTTTGAGGTGGTCCAAAAAAAACCATCCAAGTAGCGATTGAATGCATAGGGATGGAGCCCTTGAACCATACTAGGTCAATCACGGGGGAAAGGATCCATAGATCTGCAAGCTTTAATGGCTGAAGCAAAAGTAAGAGAGCCTTTCGGGCTTAGGGTCCAGATAATTTCATCATCAATAGGGATAAAAATAGCAATGCTTGATTTCTTCAAATATTCTCGCTCAGCCAAGCTCGGATACGCATTCAATATCATGGATAAAGACACTAATAGGGATGTCAGTGCCAAAGCCAAGATCCTGAATAGTCTCTAAGCCGTATCTGTCAAAAAGACTATTTTCTTCGATCCAAGGGTCATTCCAAAAAGTTAGTAGAATTTCCATTGCCAACAAGGAATCTTGTATGCTGTTTGGTGATGTCACGGACACTGAGGATGCTTTGTTGGGCCCACGACGCATTAGGGGGGACTTTGATTTGCCAGATCGACTTTGATCCACTATACTTAGAATGAACCCACGTTCCCTAAAGGTTCTCTTCTTTGCAGAGATTTTCCTAATTTGTTTAAGAAGGTAGGCTTTCGCAGATGATTCAAAGTTGGTAATTCCGATCCCACCTTCATTCTTAAGCTTACAGATTTGGTCCCATCCAATTGAATGAAATTTAGCAAAGCCCAGAGGAAGTTCCTGATATGCCGCTCAATAATGCCATAACAAGTTTCAGGAAGCAGGAAAGCATGAGACCAATATATGTGAAGATTGGAGAGGGTTGATTTTATTAGCTCTAACCTGCTAGTGAAGGATAAGAGGGATGATTCTAATGCAGGGGCATTTTCACACTGGACTCGAGTGGGGTCGCATGTGGGATGCAGGGGCACACTCGGGGTGGTTGACCTATGCGATTTGGGGCCCACGGGGGAAGTCTCGTGTTCGAGACTCCTTACCAGGGGTGAGTAATGCGCATTTCACACCGGGCTCGAGTGGGGTAGCCCGTGGGATGCGGGGACATACTCGGGGTGGGCGGCCCATGTGATTTGGGGCCTACGAAGGGGGTTCGGCCGAGGTCCTAACCCATGAGATGTGGGGCCTGGGCTATGAGATAAAGGGATTAATTCGCCATACTCTAACAGTTCGAGCTTTTAGAGCAAGTGGTTAATTGTCCTGCATCAAATTGGTATCTTTTAGAGCAAGTGGTTAATTGTCCTGCATCAAATCGGTATCAGAGCGGGAGGTCTCGTGTTCGAGACTCCTCACCGGGAGTGATTAATGCAGGGGCATTTTCACACTGGGCTCGAGTGGGGTCGCCTGTGGGATGCAGGGGCACACTCGGGGTGGGTGACCCATGCGATTTGGGGCCCACGGGGGAAGTCTCGTGTTCGAGACTCCTTACCAGGGGTGAGTAATGCGCATTTCACACCGGGCTTGAGTGGGGTAGCCCGTGGGATGCGGGGACACACTCGGGGTGGGCGGCTCATGTGATTTGGGGCCTACGAAGGGAGTTCGGCCGAGGTCCTAACCCATGAGATGTGGGGCCTGGGCTATGAGAAAGGGATTAATTCGCCATACTCTAACAGTTCGAGCTTTTAGAGCAAGTGGTTAATTGTCTTGCATCAGATTCCCATCCTCCAAGCTTTTTATTGAGACTGTCAATCAAAGGTTGCCAGTCTCAAATGTGAAGCCTAGAAGAGAATAAAGGAGCCCCAAGGTATTTAATAGGGAGATCACCTTTGCTCATGTTTAGGATGGCTTTTACGACATCCTTGCACTAGCAGAATCCAGAGAATAAAATAACACTCTTGTGTAGATTAATTTCCAAACCAGAGCGGTCACTAAGGTTGGTAAAGAAATTTCTCAAGTTGGCACTCGAGAGAGGAACAACACTGGTAAAAATCATCATATCATCAGCAAAAAGGTGGGAAATGGTGATTGGCCCCAAAGAGAAATGGATCCCAATCAAATCATTATCACAACATTTAATGAGGAGCGTTGAGAGCATTTCCATGATAAATTTCCTTTAAAATAACCACATACTTTACCATTTACAATAACTGAGAATGCTGGAGTCGATATGCAAACATGAATCCAAGTAATCCACTTATCAGGGAAATTGAGAGCTCAAAGGGCATCTAAGAGAAAATCCCAACAAACATAGTCAAAAGCCTTTCTAAGGTCCACCTTAACACACATTCTAGGTGGCCCGCATCAAGGTGAAGACATTGAATGAGATCATGGCTAAGGAGAATGTTGTTAGATATATTACGGCCAGGAATGAAAGCGGATTGGGGTTGGTTAATTATTTTGGACATAATTGCCTTCATTCTGTTAACCATGATTCTAGCTATAATTTTATCTCTCATTTGTAAGGGATATAGGTCTCAGGTTGTTAGGAGAGTCACAATTCTCAGTTTTAGGGATCAAAGCAATTAGAATATTGTTTAATTGCTTGAGGATTTTGGAAGACCTGAAGAAGCTGATAATGGCGTTACAAACATCCTTTCCAATTATTGGCCAGCAAACCTTGCAGTAATGGGTGTTGAAACCATCAGGCCTAGGGGCCTTGTTTGGATTTGTGGACTTTATAGTTGCTTCAATTTCAGGAATAGAAATCGGTTTACATACTTTTTGCTCCTTGTACCTGAGATAACTTTGTAAGATTGTCTATAAGACTCAGGATGACCTGAGAAATATATCCATGATTACAATTGAGGATATTCTTAAAGTGGTCAACAATTATATCCTTTATTCCGTTTTGATTTTCACAAAGAACACCATCTTGTCCTTTATTTTCCAAATTTTGGATGTAGCTTCTCTACTCTTGATAGAAGTGTAGAAGTATTTGGAATTAGCATCTCCCAGGTTCAGTTTAATCTCTCTAGACTTTTGCCTTAACATAGAGATCTCCATATTTTGAAAAAGATCAAGAGTATTTTTTGCCTTCTTTTAGGCTTCAATATTGGCATGAGACGGATTGGCTTGAACTGCTAATTGAATAATCTGAACCTCATTTTTTGCTTTATGGAGCTGGGTAGTTAGAAGAGGTATAGAAGCATAAAAGAGAAAAAGAATGGGAAACAAAAGAGTCTCTAATTTGTTTAGGTTTTGGACGTGCATTCAGTGGTTATTAGACCATTCACTGGTAAGAACACTTCTTGCTGGCCTGACCTGCAGAAAGTTGAATTTTTAGTCTGACTTCTAAATTTTGTGTTATATCATTTGGGATAAACTCTTTGGTTGATCGCCAATTCTTATTGTAATGGTTTTTAGATACACATTTTAAGTTTTTAATCGAACATCACAACAATAACCTCAGATTATCTGGACTTAAGATATCTATGATTAGATTACGATCACAAACATCGTGAATGTAATGTAATGAATAACATACTATCATAAGTAATTGTATGCATGTAGTGTAATCCTAATTTGTCCAAGACCGCGATGGATTGGGAGGAAATTTTACCCTAGTTATTTCACTGAGGGCCTGTTTGGTAACGCTTAAATTTTTTTATTATTTTTTTAAAAAGCAACGCAAGAATTCATTAAAAGAGAAAGCAGAAACAAAGAAAAGGAGGTTTGCTGAGATAGCAGACAACTCCTAAGTAGCAAAAAAGAAGAGATCAGCCCTATTCAAATCCTTTACATTGATTGCCCAATCTAGGACCAACGATTTAGCCCTAGCTCCCACCGTCTTCACAGAAGAGGATCGATCGTTAAAACATCTGGGGTTTCTTTCCTCCCAAACAGCCCACCAAGTGGCAAGAATAGACATGCGCCAGATGATCGATTTGGATTTGCTGAGCTTGGACCCATTCCACGCAAACAATAGATTAGCATCCGAATCCGGCATGCACCAGGACATAGAGAAAATATGACAGAACTCTGTCAAAATTGCCCAAGTAAAGGAATAGTGAACCAACAGATGGTTGACGGATTCCGCTTGATGCATACAACAGAGGCACCTGTTGACAATCTGCATTCCGTGCTTGGCTAGATTATCTATAGTAAGAATTCTGTTGCGAACCGCAAGCCATCCAAAACATTTGAACTTTGGCGGAACTTGATATTTCCAGATAAAAGGTGCCGCATCAAATTGGGGTTGAGCCGCAGGATAGATAGTTGTATATAAGGATCGAACCGAGAAGACCGCACATTTTTCGAGCACCCACTCAATGCTGTCCTGAAGCGAAATGATAGGCTTAGATGTAAGGATGAAGTCGAGGAGGGCCGTGTATTCATCAGCCTCGTTGTCATCGAGATTTCTGAAGCACTTGATGTCCCACACGAACTGATCGGAGGAGAAATATCCGCAGTTTTTGATGAAAATCCCTCTGTCAGGGGAGAGACGAAAGATCTGCGGGAAAAGGATCTTGAGAGGCTTGTCTCCAATCCAAACATCTTCCCAAAAACGGGTCGCTGAACCATTGCCTAACACATACCTGCTGTTCGCTATCACGGGAGTTTTGGCTTTGAGAATTCCTTTCCAGATGTGCGAGGCTTTGTAGTGAGACTTATCTGATGGCCACCAGTTACCATGGGAAGCACCATACTTTCCTCTAGCAATCGAAGACCAGAGGGAAAGTTGATCAGAGGCAAATCGCCAAGCCCATTTCCCCAACAACGCCGAATTCATGATCTTCAGAATTTTAACATTCACTCCACCCTCTCTGAAAACCTTGCACACCTAATTCCATTCAAGGAGATGAATCTTCCTCTGATTTTCCTTACTAAACCACAAGAAATCTCTTCTAATTTTGTCCATAGTGCTAAGAACCGACCCCGGGCATCTGTATAGAGACATGAAATAAAGAGGAAGGCTAGAAAGAGCAAGAATTGATTAGAGTTAGACGACCACCCAGAGAGAGATAACGGCATTTCCATGAAGCAAGATATTTCTGAAATCTATTGATAACCCTATCCCACATGCGTTTCGGTGGAGAACCCACTGAAAGGGGAAGGCCAACAAAATAAGTAGGGAAGGAATCAATACGGCATCCGAGCGTGGAAGCAAATTTATGGAGAGAACTCTGAGCTACGTTGATACCAAGGATCTTCAATTTGTTCAGATTGATCCTTAGTCCCGACACAGCTTCGAAACAGCGAAGGGCAGTGAGGAGATGCTGTATTTTCTCCTCCGAAGCTTCCGAAAATATAAGGGTATCATCTGCAAACTGAGTATGAGTTAGGGGGGCAGACAGACACGGCATCACGATTCCACGAAGAAGACCATGCTCCTGACCTCTCTTTAGCATTTGGGAGAGAGTCTCGCCTACGATTAGAAATAAGAGTGGGGAGAGAGGGTCCCCCTTTCTTAGACCTCTCGAACTTCTGAAGATGCCCTTTGGCGAACCATTTAGAATGATAGAGAAGTGGGCCGATCCAATACAAGCGGCGATCCATTGTTTCCACTTGGTGCTAAAACCCATCCGCGACAGCATATATAACAGAAAATCCCAATCGACGTGATCATAGGCCTTGGCAATATTCAACTTACAGAAGACAGCTTCGTATCTGGATTTGAGGCAGGTATGTAAAACTTCATTGGCAATGAAAGCACCATCGATGATTTGTCTGCCTCTTATGAAGGCGTTCTGGTTACTTGAGATGAGACTCCTGATTACTTTGGACAGCCGACTGGACAAGACTTTCGCCAATATTTTGTAGGGACTCCCTATAAGGCTAATCGGCCTAAATTCAGCAAAAGAGGAGGCGCCTACCGCCTTGGGAATCAGAGAGATAAAAGGTGGCACCAGACCTTTTGACAGTCTTCCACGATTATAGAATTCGTGAAGAAACCGAAGGACGTCCTGGTTCACTAAGTCCCAAAAAGTTTGGAAAAAAGCAATTGGAAATCTGTCTGGACCTAGAGACTTGTCCCCTGCTAGGGCATCTACAGCAGCCTTGACCTCTGCTTCCGTAAATTGGGATTCCAAAAAAGCCGCATCATCTGGCTGGAGCCTGTTGAAGGAAATCGAATCGAGAGTCGGTCTGTGCCAGTTCTCGGAAGAAAGGAGCTCCTGAAAATGGGAAAGAGCGAGATCTTCTATCTCCTTTCTATCCTCAATTCTGCTGCCATTGTCGTCAATGCTGAGGATAGACTTCACCCAAGAGTGCATATTGGCCATTTGATGAAAGAATTTGGTGTTTTTATCTCCTTCCGCAATCCATTTAGCTTTGGACTTAATCTTCCAGGACGCTTTTTCTTGTAAAGCTTTATTCGAGAGGTCCTGGATGATGGATATGCACTTGAGTAAGACTTCTTTGGGCAGCGGAGCTTGTTCAGAGTCATGATCGATACTCTGTAGCTCAGCTAGAAGAGATTCGGTCTCAGCTTCATGTTTCTGAATTTCCTCCCTACGCCATTCCTTAAGTTTAACCTTGAGAAGGTTGAGTTTACGGAGCAACTTCTGACCAGCAAAACCTTTCACGGTGAATGACTTCCACCAATCGATGATTTTCTGGTGAAGGCCCTCTGATTGAAGCCAAGAAGAATTAAATCTGAAAGGTTTTGGGCCCCAATTGACGTCTTCCATAGTCAGCAGGATCGGGCAATGATCGGACGTGGTGTGCGGCAAGGCGATTTGCTTAATAGACGAGAAAGCCTCGAGCCATTCTGGGGAGACGACGAATCTATCCAGGCGAGATTGGATAGGGGAAGCCCGGCCATTGGTCCAAGTGAATCTTGCGCCCAAGAGAGGCAGATCAATGAGCTCTTCTTGCTGGATCCAATCGGAAAAGTGAGTCATGGCGGTGGAGGGTCTTCTGCGTCTGGAGTGATCCTCCGGATAGCGCGTAACATTAAAGTCGCCAACCACACACCACGGACCGGGGAATGTCCGTCTAACCTGCGATAGTTCATCCCAGAAGATGGCCCTGAGAGATTGACTGGTAGGCCCGTAAATAACTAAAATTAGGTAATGAGTGGAAGAAGACTTATCTTGGAGAGACATAGACACCGAGAAAGTTCCTAAAGAGGATGAGAGAAGGTCCCATTTAGAGGATTTCCAGGCAACAAGAATTCCACCCGAGCTGCCAACCACGTCAACAGCTAACCATTTAGCATCGGTAGCTTTCCACAGAGAAGCCAAAAGGGAGTCTTTGAAGTGGGAGACCTTAGTCTCCTGTAGACAAAGAACGTCGGGATTTTTAGAACTGATGGACACCTTAATGAGACTCCTTTTATGTTTGGAGCATACCCCCCTGACATTCCATGAGATCATCTTCATGGGGTCACTGCACTTCCCCGTTTGCCCTTGCGTCTAGAGTTAGAAGCAGAAGAAGAGATGAACCTTGGGCTGGCTTCAAGACGTAGTAGCTCGCGGGAGGTAGAGATCTTGAGAGAGTGTTTAGCAAGAGTCGATTTCTTTTCAATGGGTCTGCCTCTGTTTTCAATGCATTGAAATAGGGCAATGTAGTCTTCCACCCTGTCCCCAAAGGATAAGCCTAGGGCTCTTCCAACTTTACCAATAACATCACGTATCCATCGCTTCTGCTGGATCTTGGTCAGCAGATCAGCTCTATCCGTGTCCGATGTCGAATTATCAACAAGAGGATCAACTATCATCTGCAGAGGCTCTGCCATCAGACATTCCGAAGACTCTTGAAACAGAGTGATTGGCCCCATGTCGAGGGCGTCGGTAGACGGGAAAGAGGAAGCTGATGGAGAGCGGGGCGAGGACGGCCGAGAAAGGGTCAGAGAGGAACTTTGGTCAGACATAGATCGTGGCTCGGAAGGGTCATCCGATTCAAGACTTAGGTTGAAAGGGGCTAAATCAGAGACGCCAGAAGAGGAAGCAAGGGCTAGAGAGAGAGGTGGAGGTATGACTGTAGATCGGAAGGACTCGGATCTCGGGACTGGGTTCGCAGGGGATCCGCCTGAAGAATGAACTGAAAGAGGAAGGATGGCCTACACGTCTGCCACGTGTCGAGGACTGCCTTCGCCACCCTCCACGTGTCCCGCACCTAGGCCTTCGCACTGAGGAAGCGTACACCCTGCAATCGCCTCGAGCTCCATACCTCTGTCGAAATTTCTTTCTAAGTGCACCACACGTCCTAGGTAACGTGTCGCGATAGGAGCTACCATAATAGCCCTTGACAGCGGCTGCAGATTTTCCTGGGTAAAGCCCTGGCTATTCAAATCTTTCTCCGAAAAATCCGCTGGTTAATCAGCAAAAAGGTGGATATTGGTAGCATTCGTCTCTCGGGCTGTGGCACGTGTCACTATCTCGGAGTCCATCGACCGATCACACGCCAGGTGCTGAGGGTTAGGAACTGGAGAGGGCGGCTGAAGGGAGTGACAGACTCCACATGTCGTTGTGGAGGGTGTGGATCGGTCATTCCGACTGCAGACAGTAGGAGAAGTTAGAATCGGTGGTCCGCAGGAGCAAGGAGTTTGAACACCTTCATTCCGCCATGGATGAGGGGGGAACGATTGCTCCGGCGAGGGTCCTTCCTTGACTAGCCATAGATCACCCCAACGAGGTAGAGGATCATCGAACGCTTCTCTA
>JAJHSJ010001190.1:0-36311 GCA_021015155.1 Magnolia officinalis | reverse complement strand
GTGAAACTGTTACCTTCTAAAATCTGACATATCTTGTAAAACCTTATCTTTGACTACACTTTTCTTGTTCTTGGTTGAAGTCTATTTGAGCTGTCTCGGACCTATCTTCTGCTACTTTCTTTTTTTTCTTTTATTTTTTTATCTATTTTTTCCTGTAATGCCTTTTAGGTTTTCATTACAGCCGTTCTTTTTCTATCATTTTTGCCCGTGGCAACCCCTTCGGGTTTTTCACCATGTCCTAGGTATTTTGATCTTTCTTGCCCCTTAGTAGTTATGTTGTTTTTACCCTTGGCCACTCTTCAGGTTTTCACTAAGCCCGCCATGTGCCCATTATTTTACTTAAAGCGCCTTTTCGTGTTTTTCACCGCCCTATTTGTTTATGCACATTTCTTTTTCTTTTTTCTTTTTCTTTTCTTTTTTCACATCAGCTGATGGGTTGAAATTCCATCATTATCAGCCAATTGATAGCATTTCCAACCTTGTCTTGAACTAGAATGGCAAAGTTGTTGACCTTAGCTAGGCTTATCCTGAGGTGAAGGGGTGGTTTGTTTATGCTTTTAGGGTTGATTTTCTTTGTCCTCTCCTTTTTGGACTTCGCGCTATTTATTTTGTCCGTATTTCCTCTCTTTTTTCTGTATTTCCCTCTTCTTTTTCCTTCTTCTTTTTTGTTTTTTTTTAAAAAAAAATAAAATTATGAGCCTTTGTTTGAAGCAATTATTGGTGGATGAGAAAGGACAATTTTTAGGATGACTAGTCTTGGTCTATTGACTTTAGCTTTATTAATGTAACTGTAGATAAAATTAGATGGGCCTACCCGTGAAAGATTTACATGTTATCAACATTGATTGGCTCCAGAATATCCTCTCCCTTCATGTTGGTGAGTCAGAGGGTGCCTCCCAGAAGTACTTCTCTGATGATTAGTGGTCCTTCCCACGAGGCTTTGAATTTTTCTCAGGGATCTAGGAGATGCGAAGGTAGGATACACTTCATTAACATGTCACCCACCTTGAAGCTTCTCTTTCAAACTCTCTTATGTTAAGCTCGAGCGATCCTTTTCTGATAGTATTGGGAATGACTTAACGTACACATGCGCTTTTTGTCTATAAGATGCAATTGATCGTATCTTGCTTTAAGCCATTCCCCTTCCTCGACTTCACTCCTAAGTAATACTCAAAGAGACAGTATTTTTACTTCAATTGGCAAAATTCACTATACACACATGGAACTCAATGCTAGAATTTTTCTAATCATAGGATTAATGCTTTAAACTTGATTAGGATATTTACCAAGTGCTAGATTTTAGTTAAAAATATGCTCTCCATTAATGAATTATAGATTTTTATAATCTGGATTGTTTTTGGAATTTTTTGAGTTTATAGGAATTTATTCATTTGGTTTTGAATTAGCTTTCGCATGTTTTACTTAGGACTAGAAAAATGCTGGTTGAGGGTGTGATGCTTAAATATTGCATATTAATCCTCTTAATTGCATTAGCTTTCCTTATATTTAAGTATTAATTCAATCTAAATACATATGTTTTCTAAATGCGATGTTATTTTGGACGTAGAGAAGAATATATGTTTAAATGGAACATTTAAAGTTCAAAAGAATGATCTATAAAGAATTAAATATTTGGAGGACATTATTGAAGATTTAAAATACCAAAAATCTAAGAAAACCAAGTACAACTGATAAAAAAATTATACTAAAAAATCATAAAGAGCAATAACAAAAATAACAGACAATTCAGTCCCACCTGAGGTTGTTTCGGTCAGACCAAATGTGCACAAAACAGTCCAACAAGAAATTGTAATTTTCAGAGTTAATTCGATTCGACACTTGTGTGCGATCGAAGTGATATTCAGTGAGATGTGACCGAAGGCTACGATCGATGTGACCGAAGGCTACGATCAATGTGACCGAAGTGTGTATATTCAAAATTCAGTTTTCAGTGTAGTGTTGTAAGTGTATTAGCTTATATCCCCTGTCTGTTGTCAAATTTGTGGTGCCAAAATCACTGTTATATTACTTGCATAAGTGAAGCTCTCTCAAAGATCAACATTCATGAACAAGCAAAGCTCACAAACAAGCAAAGCTCACAAGTACAAAGATCAACCTTGACTGCAAGAACTGCTCACAAGACATGACTCAAGAATACAAGACTTCAGAAGAGTAAAGGCAGTTCGTAAAGAACTCAGACACTTTCAAGATGAACGACATCAAGATTTCAAGATTGAACTACATCAAGACTCAAAGCTTAAACTCAAGGCACTTGTTCCTAATGGTTCAATGTCCTTACTTCATGGTTGAGGTTTGACTGACCTTAGGTTGACCTTAGGAATAGGTCACTTGGATACATAAGTCGGATGTTTATTTTACATGAGTGTGGTCTGTTCTTCGACTAGTCCTAGGCCTTCTTCGACTAGTCTTAGCTTTGCTTCGACCAGTCTAAGAAATTCTCAATCAGTCATAAGTTTGTTATAAAATTCGAATATTTTCTGTTAGGCTTCGACTAGTCCAGGAATCTATTCGACCAGTCAAATGAACAGTGTCGACTGCATCTTCGACCAGTCGAAAGTCTTCGACTCAAAGTCCAGCGATGAATTTCAAGTTCTTCGACTAGTCGAAGGAAACCTTCGACCAGTCGAAGGAGACCTTCGAACAGTCGTAGAACGGTCAAATCTTATCGCGCCTGATTTTTCAAATATCTGTTATTTATTCGATAGTCGAAGAACTCCCTAGACCAGTCGAAGACGCGATCTGCTCACCTATAAATAGAGCACGAATCTCAGAAGAAATATAAATTAATTAATCCATTCAAGCCAATCTTCGTCGAACTTCTGAGAGATAATTCTGTACTCCATCTAAGCTAGTGGCTTATTATTTAATATTCTCTTCTTAGCTTTATTTAATTGATTTTGTTTCTGCTATTCCAATCTAATTGATAAGAGGAATTGTTATTCCCTTTCTTTGGAATCAAAATCAATTAAGGCAAGCCCTATTTGGTTTAATTTAAAATCTATTAGAACTATAACCATTGTAATTGAGTACGAACATTGAACTTGGACATTCAATCATCTACTCTGACTTGGTTCTAGGGCTGCTACAACGAAGGAGATAATCAGGTATTTAATCAGGTATTTACATTAATTGTAAATTCCTTTCTGTTTGGTTTCTTTCAAAGATGCCAGAAAAATCTTGTTGTATTGGTTATCTGAGGAGAGCCAGGAAAAAACAGAAGTGGGGTTTTTTTAATGTGTAAGCCCACAGAAAAAGACACAATTGTAAAGGTTTTGGGTGAACCTGTGAAAACCTATTTTGTTAGTGAACGCTAATATCCCTGTGTGAGGATATTAGGAGTGGAGTAGCATTTTGTGTGGCTGTTGTTTAACAGTTGGTGAACACACAAGCGAACCACTATAATCCCTTGTGTTGTAATTGAATGATTTATACTTCTAATATTTAATTATTCATTTGTGGGATGTATGTATGGTGGTGAATGTTGTAATCATTTAATCAAGTATTGTGGAAATTTTGTAAATGTTAGAATTTATTTTCTGCTATTCCTTTATCAGCTTGATATTCAAATTTCATTTAAAGATTGTTCCAGCAAGGTTGCCCTGCCATTTTTATGTTGTTTGTATGGCTGCCCTAGAACATACATTTGTGATTACAATTTATTTCAGTTCAGTTTGTGTTATTTGGTATTCCTCTTTGGTTTGAGATTTGATACAAAGATCTTCTAGAAATAAGGTTGTCCTACCAAAACTCTGGTTTTGGTGTAAGGTTGTCCTTAGAACAACATTTGTATCAACCTCTCAAGATCTGAATTTTGAGGTTGTATTACTTTGACATTGTGATTTATTTTGGCTATCATATTCTTTTTAATTCCGCTGTTATAAGTTTTATTTGGCATTGTCCTATTCACCCCCTCTAGGACATATAGCTAGGCCTTTTCAAGTGTGAGTTTTTCGTATTTAAAGGATTATTTTAATCTTTTCAACGTACGAATTAGGGCTTAGAAGAAAGACTTAGGGTGCCGGAGCTTCCAAAGAGATGCCCTTCTTCTTTGATCCCTGAAATTTAGTTTATCTTTTTAATTTATTTTTTCCCCTCTAAGATGTTATTCATGTTAGTCTAATCTCTTAGCTAAGGCTAAGGGATGAATCTTGTAGTTAATTCAATATTTGTTTTTTTATTCAATAACATTGGTTTGAATGATGATAGTAGATTGAAATAGATTTAGATTTAATTTAAGGTTTTTGAGTTGTTTATTTCTAGATTTGTTATGCACTATGGGTATAATGAAAGCTTTTATTTAATGATCGTTTAGCCTGAATTAGATAAGGATTCAGTCTGTATAATTGTTTGATCCATTGTCTCTTAAGGGTGCTTTAGATACTTTTGATTCCTTGCAATTGAGATCAGAGTGCTTCATAAGAGAATTATTCAATAGTATTCATATTCTTATTGGTATTGATGATTGGTTTAATACAATTATCTTCCGATTGGATAGAATAGGACTTCGATTCCAATTGAGTTATACATTAAATCAATGAATGAAATATCGTGAATACTAAAAGTGGATTCTTGGATCCGTAGTCTTTTATTTATTTATTTTAAAACCTTTTCTATTTCGCTCAATTGAAAACCCAGACAAACCCTTTACCTTTAGATTGGTTCTAGGTTGTGTTCCCCATTTCCTGAGGATTTGACCTCCATCTTATCAAGTTATTACTACATCGCAACCCTGCACTTAGGGTTGTCAACCCTTGGGTTTGATCATCTATCAGATCATTATGTTAGGAAATGCCCTGTCTCATAAATTAAGTGAAACTACCATTAAGAACCAACCTGTTGACAATGAAAATGAGGAATATAATGTTCCACTGGTTAAAAAGACAATGCGTAATTATTATATGGGTTAAAATGTTTATCAACAACCATCGAGGAATCATCAGAATTTAAATTGGTTTGGTGAACCAACTATAAATTTTAACAACTATCCCTTGGGCCTCCTATTTATGAGATGCAAACGAAGAAGACCCAAGAGAATCCAAATCAAAGGTGGATCGATCAACAATAATTCAATCAAAACTTTGTTCAAGTATTTCAAGACATCAAAACATCATTAAGGTTAGGGATATTTGCATCCTCCATTCAAACAATTAAGTCATGCCTCATTGATGAGGAATAGACCTTTCTGACTCAACCTCAAGCTAATCTAGAAACACAAAGGTGAGTGATCTCAATTCTCCCAACTCCATTGTTGAGCATACTAATTTAACCATCACCCTTATAAGTAGTGAGGGTGATGAAGAGAGTAATAATGTTCAACAAGATGAGGAGTCGGAGTGTGCTCATGAGCCTATGATCCAGTTTTCTCAAATGTCGATCTCATCTAAAGCACCAGAGAATGATTAAGATATACAAGGCATTTCCAAATATGGTGATATTAAGAAAATCCACGAACAGACTTGCTTAATTCTAGTGTAGAGAATGAGTCCTTTTTTTCTGACTATTCCGACTCTTTAGAAATTTACTTGGCACACTTTGATGATTCTAATGATGATATGATTAAAGACATAGTGAATTCCTTGCAAGACCTTACCTCAAGAGTTGATACTGACCTAGTGAAAAATTGTTCTAAAGTGCCTCCTTCCACAAATCATGAATGTTTACCATTAAGGGTGGAGGAACTGGAATCCGAACCAAAGTTGAAACTTCAGAATTTATTGAGACTACAACAATAAAAGATAAATCACTACAATTAATTGTAGTTTCTAATTCATCGTGGTGTACTAACACAGAAATTTTTTCTGCCACAAGTTGATTTTATGCATGCTAGATACCTTAAAATTTTAAAAGAAGATATTTTGTTGAGATAATAAATTTCTCTAGACGAACATGCCCCAGGATATCCAAGCCTATTGCAAAATGAGATTTTGGTTGATTTGTTGAGAAATCTGTTAAGTAATATATTAAGATACTGGCTAGAAAAGGAAAGCATCCACCAGAATTAGTAGATTTTCCCTTTGCTTTCTTATATTAGGAGTTAATTACTTTCTTAGGATTAGTTTAATGTACTCGTTTAGTTAGTTGTTAAAACATTCATGATAGCAAGTTCACACTAACACTTATATGTTGTCGCCTTTTAGATACTTTTCATTTACTCCTTTTTATTTTTGTTACTTTCATTTTGCTCTTATTGCATATATTTATACATTAATGACAATGTAGAATTTAGGTTATGGGATAGGTTTCCTTTAGAAATTCTTCGAATTTATATCAAAATTTTGAAAATTAGAACTAAATGTTTTTCAATATTTTTAAAATTTTCTTTGAATTTAAGTGATTTTGAAATTAATCTGGAGATTAGAATGACAAGATACTTAATGTGGACAATTTTATTTTTTAGCTTTCGATTCTAGATTATTTGATAGATTTCACAGTTAAGTTTAAAGTTATTAATCTTTAATTGGAATTTCAGACATTGATTGAGTCATGAATTCATATCTAACTTACACATCGAAGTTTTACTTTGATATTGAATTATTAACTTGATGATTATTTAGAATGATAGAAACTAAGCCTGGAGAATTTGTCCATCGTGTTTTAAAAAAGAAAAGAAAAAAAAGAAATACCCACCTAATAATAATAATCGTCGTCAAAAAAGCTACCTATTGAAGTTCTATGAAAAAAAAATATTTTTAAAAAAATATTTAAAATGACAGAAAAGAAGAAAAGAGGAATAATGGTGAGAAAGTCGTCGATGGAAAAAACAAAAGCTGGAAGAGTACAATGTTGGACTGCAAGGTAAGTTTTGGTTATCCTAAGTACTCTTTTGATTATCAGTATTATCATGAAGGTAGATAACTAAACATTTGGTTGTGTTAAGTCTAGATTTTACTATGCACTCATGAAACTCAATTTTAGAATTTTTTTTTTTCCAATTATAGGATTAATGCTTTGAACTTGATTAGGAAATTTACAAAGTTCTAGAGTTTAAGCGAAAGTTATGCTCTACATTAATGTCTTTTAGATTTTTATAATCTGGATTGGTTTTAGAATTGCTTAAGTTTATAGAAAATTATAATCTGGATTGGTTTTGAAATATCTTTCACATGTTTAACTCAAAACTAGTAAATGTTATTTGGGGCGTGATAATGTCTAAATATTGCATATTTATCCTCTCAATTTTACTAGTTTCGGTTGCATTCAAGTACTTAATTGATCTAATAAGATATGGTTTCTACATGCGAGGTAATTCGGAAGATAGATGAATTGTGCGTAAACTCAGGATTTAAAGGTAAAAAATTTATCAAGTTATAAGGTGATGAAGAATCGGAGGTTTGGAGGACATTATTGAAGAATTCAAGTGCCAAAGATCAAATAAAATAAAAAAGTTAAGCACAAAGTATGGCAAAAAGATTGGAAAAATCACGCAGTGCATTAATAGAAATAATAGACAGTTCGGTCCCACATGAGGTTGGTTTGGTCCAACTGAGAGTGCTTAGAAAAGTGAAGTAATAAATTGTGATTTTCAGGGTTCATTCGATTCGACATTCGGTCTAACCAAATTTAGGTTTGGTGCCACCAGAGGAGGGTTCAGTTTGACCTAAGGGAGAAAGAGAAATTTGAAAAAATTTGGCTACAACTGAGAAATTAATTTGGTCCGACCGAATTGATGTTCAGTGCGACCGAAGGCTACAATAGGTTCAACCGAAGCATAACAAAGTGCAAACTTTTGAAGTCAGTCCGAAGTCTGTACGAATAAAGTTTATTTAAAGGCTTGATTTAGGCTTTTCTAAGTACGAATTAGGGCTTGGGCGAGAGACCTAGGTGTGGCAGAATATCCATGGGGCCGTCCTTCTTCAATCCTTCAGTTCTAGTTTATCATTTATATTTTTCTTTTGTTTTCATCTAGGATATTAGCCATGTCAGGCTAATATCTTAGCTAATACTAAGGGATGAAGCTTGTAGCTTAGTTATAATATTTAGTTTATTTGATTCAATAAATAATGGGTTGAATGATAATAATATATTGAAATAGATTTGAATTTTACTTTAAAACTTTTGTGTTATTTCATCTTTGATACATTGTCAACTCTGGGCACATTGATTTCTTGAAGTACAATTACAATGCTTAATTAGAGAAAGATTTAATCTGTAAATTACTTATATTTGGCATGTAATATTTTGAGTTGTTTTGATATGTCATTGGTGTCACGCCCTAAACTCGGAAACCAGGCTCACGAAATTCCCGATTGCCGAATCCAGTGCCGACAGCCTCCGTAGTACCCCATTCTCGGATCTCAGCGCCTATACATCAGATTCCAATCCTGGGATCCTACAAGGAAGATTTTCCAATGTACATTTATCCCATAAGAAGCATAACATAAGTATACCTAAATCACAAAGACAACCTCATCATCACATATCCACTAATATAAACATTTGAATACAATGCTGAAAGGGAAATACATATATCGAAATCAAAGCTCCAAGAGTCCGCTGCACACTCCAAGGTCGACGCTGCTGCGACCTAATGCCACCTGCATGCATCTATCCTGCATAAGCTTATAAAAAGCTTAGAGGGTGGTGAAATTGTGTGCACAAGGTAAGTGCCAAGTATGCAATATAATGCCATAAATCATACAATATCGGAATAAACGAAAATACTAACAAGATCCTGAATCATACGATATCAGAGTATGCAATGCAGATCATAATGAGTCAAATATCATATACTGCAGATGCAATGTAATATGCAATACGAATGAAATGACCAAACTGGAGTGAAGTCGGGATGATAGTACGTAGTATCACAGGCTATGGGGTCCATCACAAGGGAATTCTATCCAAACCAGTCTCATACCTAAATTTGAATAGTTAGACACAGTGTGGTAAACTCCTGATCTCAGGTTAGTCACGTGCCCCAACCGAAATCCTGGCCATTGAGAAGAAACACATAACAATTAGTTGCGCACCACCAGCCCGAATGAATGAATGAATGAATGAGTATGCAACTCCTGCTCAATAAATCCACATATCAGTACCGTACATCTCTGAGATCATCATCGGGGTCTATTACACTCCACGCTAGCTGTCGCCCCTATCCGAGCACACAACTGGGCAAGTGGAAGAGACCTCACTATCTGCCTGCCAATATTCAGGCCCGACTCGTCAATAACGGACCCATTCTTTAAGTTAGTCAGACTCAGCCTAACATTACGTACTCCCTCAGGCAGGTAAGGTTACACCCCTCCCAACCGACCACGACACAGTGGGAAACGTGACCTACTGGTATTCGGCACTCTGACGCTCATGAATCCACTCAGTCTAGACGTTGGGGCGTCCTCTGGTACCAAGAGGGTTTAGGGATTTTCACCCAGAGCCATTTATAGCGGCCCGATGCTAGAACCAAACATTTCTAGTGTCCCATCTGGCCATCCACGATATGCCTGTGGATGCTACAACCCTGATACCGCTAGGGCGTATAGTAATCACAACACACAATGCAAGATGCATGAGTCATACAATCCAATCATGCATCAATCCTACGCATACCGTACGCTCATGTGAGACAATCTCTGCCTATCAAGGAGTCTCATAACAACCTACCCAATGACATATGCAATGTGTCAACCACATCTCATATCAAACATGCAGATGATGCGTATGGGCATGTATCATGATGTTATGCTGTCACATACTCATAATCGATATCGATAACCGGCATCGATAATCGACATCAACAATCAGCCTCGATAATCGGAATCGGCCTTGACAATTGGAATCGTCCTAGGCAATCGGAATCGGCCTCAACAATCGGAATCGGCCTCAATAATCGAAATCGGCAATCGAAATTGGCCTTAGCAATCGGAATCGGCCTCCGCAATCGGAATCAGCCTCGATGATTGGAATCGGCCTCGGCAATCGAATCGATCTCGGCAATCAAAATCGGCCTCGACAATCAGAATCAGCCTCGACAATCAAAATCGGCCTCGACAATCGGATCGGCCTCGACAAACGACCTCGGCAATCGGAATTGGACTCGATAATCTAGATCGGCCTCGGCAATCAGAATCGGCCTCGACAATCGGCCGAACAAGGCCTAAGGGAAGGTCACAATGTGAACATTAAACCATCATTTCCTATCAATGTGGCCATTTAACCAACATTGCTCCTAAGAAGTGGCCCACATAGAGCCCAACGTATAGTGGGTCCATGGCCTCTCACAATGGCCTAATGTACATCACGATGGGCCTCACTCAAGGGCCTAATACACCTCACGACAGGCCTCACTTAAGGGCCTAATACACATCACGACGGGCCTCACTCGTAGGCCTAATATACATCACCATGGGCCACGACCCATGGTCCTCAAATACATCATAATGGGCTATGACCCATGGGCCTCAGTATACATCATAATGGGTTGTAACCCATAGGCCTTAATATACATCAAGTGGGCCGCACTAATGGGCCTCATACACATCAAGTGGTCTACATCAATGGGTCGTACCAATGGGCCAGAAATACATCACAATGGGCTGCATCCCATGGGCCTCCAACATATCACTATGGGCCTCATGTACATCAAGTCGGGCCTCATCATATGGGCTTCAAATACAAAACAGGTGGGCCCCATCACATGGTCCGAAAATACAAATAGGTGGCCCCGTACATGGGCCAAAAATACATCATGATGGGCCTCATGGATGGGCTGCACCAATGGGCCTTAAATGGGCTTGGACCACACTAAAATCATTTCAATAGTTGTAGGTGTAACATGTGTATCACTGTACACTATCATTCCATGGGGCACATGGCCCACTAATGATGATCAGCACTGTCCAAACATTGTCCATGTAAATCAGCACCGTCCAAACATTATCCAGGTAAATCAGCAACACCATCCAAACATATTCAGCACCGTCCAGACCCTCTAGACGGTGTGGATGGAACAGATACATCACGGTCAGGCTCACAGCACCGTCCAAACACGTCCAGCACCGTCAGTACTGTCTGGATGTGTGGATGAAATAAATACATCATGGTGTTGTCCATACTGGCAAAACAGGTGGACGGCTGATATATACATACATACATATATATATATATCTATATATATATATATATATATATATATATATATATATATATATATATATATATATATATATATATATATATATAATGGTGGGGATCCACATACGTGGCTCACCAGGGATTTGGATCTGCTTCGTTGCAGCCTTAAGCCCTAGGATGAGCTCACCAAATGAAAGGACGGTTTGGATGTAATACATACATTAAGCGTGGGTTCCCACCCCCACCCGTCCAGATAGTGGACGGGGTGGATAAGACCCAAACATCACAGGTGCAGCCACCGTCCAAAAGATTTGGACGGTGCAGATACAATAAATACATCAATGTGGATGGGCGGTGGATATACAATACATACAACCAAGGTGGGACCCACAGAACTTGCTGATGTTAATTCAGTAGTCGTCTGCTGCTGAGGTCCCACGTCCTGGTGCTGAACTAGATGAACGGCATTGATATAGAATATATTCATCCAAGGTGGGCCACGTTGGATGGCCTGGATGTAACATACATACGAGGTGGGTCCATACGTGTGGGGCCCACCAGCTTCTAACAAAGTTGATATTTGTGTTCTGCCTGCATCAATGGTCAGCAGGTGGATGTCTGTTGTAATCAGCAGCTAATTAGCGTCCGTGCGAGGTCACTTATCTGGTGGGTCCCACATGATCAGGACGGCCAGGATAAGACACATGTATCACGTGGGTCCCATGGGTCCCATGGACGGTGGGGATAGGACATATACATCAAGGTTAGTCCAACAGTCCAGGGACTGGACGGTGGTGGGTGCAACACTACAGCAGGGTGGGTCCCATGTGCTGGATACAGCACGTCCTTAAGGTGGGCCCCACATGCTGGATCAAGTTGTTATTTGTATTTTCCCCTTCACCCAGCGTCCAAGATGGACAACATAGATGGAATACAGGTCAGGGCCCCACCATCCAAAACATCTGGACGGTTGGATGTCATGAATGAAAAGCATACATTAGGTGGGCCCACTGCTGTACAGCGTGGATCAAGTATGCCACATCCATCATCATCTTCATCATAAAAGAAAAAGGGAGAGAGAGAAAGGGGGAGAACGGTGAAAATGGGAGGGACCCCACCACTATGGGCCCCTCCTTAATACAAAACATACATCAAGATGGGTCCCACACCATATGTGGGCCCTTTAATCATCAAAATCACCCATCTCATCTTCCTTCTTCCACCAACGTAATATAGAGCTCCAAGGGGTGCGATTCAACGGTTGAGATGAAGCTTGGATGGTGGAGATAGGGGGTAGGAAGGTGGGCCACGCAAAGTTCTCTCATGTAGCTTGGACGTTGGAGTTTCTCCTCTCCTTGGGGTTGCTTGAAAATGGAGAGAGAGAATGAGAGAGAGAGAGAGAGAGGCGATGGGAGAGAAGTGATGGGAGAGAGGGATGGTGAGTGATGGATGGGTGTACTTGGTTGTAGAGAGAGAGAGAGAGAGAGAGAGAGAGAGAGAGAGAGAGTTGACTTTGGGGAGGGTGGTTGTACTTGGGGATGGGTGTGAGTGATAGAAGTGATGTGTATTTGATTGATTGATTTGATATGTTCTCTTAGGTTTGCAAAGCGCGGCGTTTTCATCGAACTGAATGTGGCACACATCTCCTAGCCCGGATATCGCCTCGGCACGCGAGACGTGACGGCACGATCGCAAGGGTACAAGTTTCGAGTCGAGCCGACTCTGATATATGGGACACGACTCATGATCATACGCAAACGCCGATAACAGATCGTGGGTAACCAGAATTCGATCGGGAGGACCGCGGAGGCCTATGGAATGGTACGGGCTAGGATAAGGGTCTCACAATTGGTATGGACCATGACATGGTCTAGGTTAGGTTTCTTTCATGTAATTGATAAAGGGGAGATTCTTAGTGCACTGATTTCTTCATCTTATTTGTTAATCACGTGAGTTTATATATCATATAGTCAGTTAAGCCCTTAAAGCTGAAGACCAAAGACACAAAAGAACATAAGCATCAAGGAACAAAGAAAAAAAATAAATGAGGTGCCTTGATGTCCCTAACCCTTGATCCAAAACAACCCCTTAAACCTCTAAATGATCCTTAACTTTATAAGTAAACCTTGTAGATCACCCCTAAGCCTCATAAGCTTACTTAGAACATGATAAGTAAGGCCATAAGATTTGCAAAGCTGTCGTGAAATCATATGCTTAAAACAACATATTTTCAAGTGATGCTGGATCACATCGAGCAGTCCTCGAGGGGTCTTCAATGGCATCGAAGGCCATTCAATGGAATCGAGTAAGTAACTTAGATATGTCTAACAAGTTTTTATGATTTGATCTAATTTTATCAATGGAATCGAGAAACCTTCAAGAACATCGAAGGGTCCCATCGATGCCATCGAAGACCACTCAATGGCATCGGGTAGTGGTATGTAAACTTTCCAACAACAATTCAGCCGGAAACCTAATTTTCTCGATGACATCGAAGCGTGCTCGATCCCATTGATAGAAACATTATCTACCCGTTTGTTTGTCATTGGATTTTAAACTCCTTATAAAGGTTATTTGTTTCTTAGGCATTTAGATGGGTTTGTGGTATAATAGAAGCTTAAGTGATTACATGATCATATCCCTCATCCCAAGCCTCTAAACCAATGAATTCTAAGTCATCTTTCTTGAGATTAATACTCTAGTGAAGATTTCAACCTCCACCTTAAAGATGTCATTCAACTTTACCATTTTCTATAGTTTTTGACCCAACCTCTATAAGTATGCCCTTATCTAAACCCTTTAAAACACCAATCTAGGTGAATCTTATAGGCATTACAACATCCCATTAGTTATAGAAGATTCTACCAACCTAACATCCCTTTACACACCTCAACAGAAAGCACTACCACTCAAAGAAGCACTACATGCAAGTTAATCATGTAGCTGAAGCATTAGCAACACATCATCATCATGATTAGGGGAGTAAAGGGGAGCTAATTAAAGCACGAAGAGCATCAATCAAGCAACCCAAGATGGTGCATCAACGGGGATCAATCTGACATGTACGGTTGTCAATGTTTAGTCCATGTATACTCCTTATTTTTGTGTAAAATTGAGTGTGAGAGTTTGAATTTTCAAACTCGACTAGGTTCTTGCATAGGACCTAAATCAAAGTCCTTGTATAGGCCACCAGACATGAGTGTGTATGTTTTAGTCCCCAAGGGACCCTTCAACAGGAGTAAACATAGGTCCTTGGAATGACCGAGGTTGTTGGTTAACCGATAGAAAACTAACTCAAGTCTCTTATGTGAGCCTCCGTTAGGAGTGTACGCTAGGGTCCTTGTATAGGGTTATAAAGGTTAGAGGCAAACCTGATTTAAAACATCCGATAGTGAAATCCAAGACACTAATGAGTTAAGTGTGTCATCTGGGAGTGGAGTAGGGAAACTGAACCACTATACATGCTTGTGTTTAGGATTGATGTTTGAGCGCTTTTTTAATTATGCTATATGATTGAATGTCTAACTATATGTATAGATGATTAGATGAATGTCATGAGTTGATAGGTAGCACATCCCACACACACATGTACACTATCATATATAAACTAATAACTTAATTGTCATATCTTTTGTAGTTTATGTGATTGGAGCCTTTATTGACTTGGAAGCCTTGGAGTTAATTGCTTTACTTAACTTTAATTGGAGATTAGTTTAAGTAAACAACTGTGTATTTAAAAGGCATAAATTTTATCTGGTCCTAATCACCCCCTCTAGGGCATAGTCTTCATTCCGTAACTCCGTCAAGCTTCCGCGAATAGCTCGTGGGCCCACCACGTGCAACATCAAATGGTATCAGAGTAGGGTAGTTCTTTAAGGGCTTAACCGTCTTGAGTTGATCCAATGGGCTTAAGAATGATGTTTACCCAATAGGGGTTTGCCATCACATGACCACCATATTTTGATGAGTCTAACTATACTTATTGGAAGGCTAGGATGAGGGTCTTTCTAAGATCTCTTGACCCTATAGTTTGACCCATTGTCGAAGAAGGATGGACGATGCCCATTGAACAAGTCGTGGTTGATGTGATGGTAGAACCATTAACACTTCCAAACATAAATCTCTAATGGAGTACCAATGAGAGAGTAAGGTATATCTGTTGGTGCATATAAAAGTGTTGCACGCGTCCTAGAGTGTTGCATCTGCAGACTCCTAGTCCTAGAGGACTGTTGTGGGGAAACAGACTCCCAGTCCCAGAGAACTGTTGTGCCAGACTCTATTGTTGCATGGAAATAGACTTCACAGAAGACCCGTTGCACGAAAATAGACTTCACAGAAGACTTATTACGTAAAAATATACTTCACAGGAGACTTGTTACGTGGGTAGACCTATTGCATGGAAGTCTTGTTGTGTGGAGGTTATGTTGTGCGCAATGGGGCCAGTGGCACATAGATCGAGGCTTCACACGAGTGAAAGCATATAAATACCCCTCCCCCTCTCATTTGGATCATTAGAAGTTTCAAAGAGGTGCGAGAAGCAAGGAGAGAATGAGAGAGAGAAAGAAGGAGCATGTATTGGGAAGAAGCCCTGCCTGTTACGCATGCCCGTGCAATAAAAGGCCTCCACAGCCATGTGCTTTGTTGATTTTTGGGTTCCCTTCACAGTTCAATTTTTGATATATATACCTCTTAAATGTCGTCTCGAAGCAAGAGATCTTGGACCCGCACAACCCCTCTGTCGCTCTAACGAACACCAAATATACCGAAATGCTGCCGAACTTGTTATTGAACTGATTTTTCTTTCTTTCATTGCACTGATTCACTGTACTTTATTTCAGAATCAAGGGAAATACGAGGATGTAATGTGAACTTAAAATCAATAAAATACATGATGATGATTGTTCTCCCATTCTTCCTTTGTTATTATTAAACAAAATATCTCAACCGATACTTTTATTTCTTATCGGAAAAAATGGCGTCTCTGCTAGGGATCGAATCCAGAATCTCTGGTTGGGATATCTATGTTTAATACTAATCTTAGAATTATCAAAAGAACATTTATCAATCAACACCGTAATGGCGCCAAAATGGAGACTCTCAACGGGAATATCCTCCCCTTCACCTCTAAAACAAAATACAATTTTATTTAATTAAAGTACTTGATACTCTGTTTTGAATAGCAAGTATTCCATTCTTACACAATAACAATAGCATTCTCCCGACTAACATGGTTGTCTCCTTCACAACCAACGGATTCAATGTGGATTATATTAGCAATAAGTAATCACTACCACAGAAAATATTAGAGAACGTAAAATCAGCTACAATCAGGAATAGGTGATGTCATGTGATGTTTGGAATGGTCTCTACTTCATTAGCAACGTAGCAGGACGAAGAAGGATAGATGATAGTGACATCCGAAAGACAAAGGGTTCGATCTACCCCCATAAGAAGGATCGCCCTACCAAGTACGGTTAGATGGTCGATTATGCGAAATGTTGCGAGACGCAGTCTCACCTCAGTCACATAATCATTTCATTCGAGAATGACAGAAAAGTCCATTACTCCAAAAGGTCTTCCGGTACCGCCAACTACAACCGTAAAGACATCTTTTGTATAATCATTATGAATTCAGAAGAATAAAGGGAAAACCATTGCGAAAAGCGAATGTTTGCTTACAGCACCCCCTACAAAGGATTTAAAGCAGACTCATGCATTAAGAATACAACGATTGAGTCAGCTAGTCCTTCGAAGAGATAGTACATTAGTCTTAAATCAAGCAGTAGTTTAACTTCCTCAACATCGCTAATGATACGACACTCGTTTCCTCCTTCGATATCAGAGAAATCAAAGAATAAAGTAACGGAATCCTTGTCAGCATATATTAATTAGCTTAATCACTTTTTCCAGATGAGCACATGGTTAAAGAAGTTCCTAAGCTCCCAATAGTAATTACCGTAAACAATGTTGAACCACAAGCAGAAGGGGTTACAACCACGAGTGGTTAAGTTTCAGGGACTTATACCTTCTATTGCTTAAATTATAATGCAAGAAGAAATCCGATGGATGGTCACTGAAACCATACATCTAGAGAAGAAACAAGATCATAACAAAAAATTCTGATATTAGACACCATATTCCCCTGAAATAGAAGAAATCTCATTTCTCGCTAATTTCAAACAGCTGGACTTTTAGAAATTTAATGGAAATGGATTGCCTAAAGAACATGTGATGCATTTCATTACAATGATGGGAAATTTCTCTAGAGTTCCTCAATATTGTTTGTAATTATTCGGGTCTTCTCTGACATGGAAAGCCTTCAGATGGTATTTGACTTTACCCCTAAGATTTATTCATACTTGGGAACAGATGTAGAGTATCTTTATGGAAAACTTATTCTCTTCCGACAGAGAAGTTAGTTTGACTGAATTGGCTTCTATCCGCAAAGGGGAAGACGAATCAGTCGAAGAATTCACCAGTTGAAGGAAAGACTTGGGAGCATTATGTCAATATCTTCCGAGAGAATTGGATCAGGTCAAGCTTTGTTTGGAAGGCATAAGACCAGAAGTGGCATATAACCTGATTAGTGCAGATATACAGACCTTTCGTGATCTTGCTACAAAGGCTCATGCTCTTGAAAAGATGGTTGAAAAAGTGTATGTTTTTTACATAAAGTCACTATACCAGAGTTTTCATGAAACATCATCCAACACCGCTAGCAAAGAAGAAAAGAGAGAAGATTATCAGGATGACAAAAGAAATGGTGATGAAGAAGATAGAAACGGTCGTGCGATTACGATAACATATAAAAGGTCTAAACAGTATAAAAACCATATGAAGTATGCATTCTTGAGAAAATACGTACTTCCTATTATAAATCAATTATTGGCTATAAAGAGTATTGAATTAACTTGGCTGAAACACCACAGGGATATTGAAAAGACAAGGGGAAAAGATTATTGTCATTATCACTGTATATTTGGACATCATACAGAAAGTTGTAATGCCCTTAAGAAAAAGCAACAAAAGATTATCAATAAGGGAGAAATTGTGATGGAAGAACATGACAGAAAGAGAAGAATGGCGAGTCCAAAACATTGATAATCTTTCGAGAATGGGAACAAGATTCTAGTGTCTGTATGGTTCATCATTCTTATGCGCAAGAAGAAAAAGTAGAATGACTATGTAACAACATAATAAGACAAGTAATCTTGATACAGAGTAATCATCAGTCATATATCTTTATGAGTCTTCATTCCTCGGTGAGAAGCAAAGATGAAATATGATTAGTAAATGGAAGAGTCAAATAAAGACACAATTTCTAAAAATCTATTCATATACCTTTTAAGTAATGGGATGAAATTCTCAATCCACCTGATCCCAAAGAAGGTAATTGTTGATTTTTTGAGATGAAAATTGTTGATAATAATTTTTGCAGGCCAACATTGGGGCTAGAATCATTATTGTGATTGAGTTATTATATATATCGACACTCAAGTTCGGGATTATTGTTGCAATTGGATTATTGATGCGACCTTCAAAAGTATCTTCGAAATTATATATTCTGAAAAGGCTATCGCAAAATATTTCTGGATTACTACTAACTATCTCTGAACTCAGGCTAGTTATCTGTAAAGATTTATTGAGTGATACGTATATCCAGATTATTGAAAAGGAGGTGAAGACCGCACTAGTTGAATAAGGAATATGCCAATATGTCCTAAAGGGGGGGTGAATAGGATTTTTTTTAAGTTTTTATTATTTATTTAAAAATCCTACTTTATTAATCCTATGATCATGCAATTCTCAGGATTACTCAAATGTAACTCTACTGGCTTTTAAGCCTGGTAGAGGATCCAAGTACAAACTTCTTAAGAAGTAAACAATATGCAATCTAGTTCATGATGAATATGACTGTGTAGGTGTGTGAGGAGTGATCAAATATTCTGATATGGAAGTATTAAAACAAATCACTCAATCAAAATAACAATCTCAAACATAGTCATTTTTATAGTGGTTCGACGATAAGTCTACTCCACTCCCGGTAACCGCACTCAACCCCTGAGTGTAGCAGATTTCACTAAGGAGGTTTCACAGCGGTTCACCTTAAACCTAAGGTTTTAAATCAGGTTCACCTTCAACCTTTACAACCTACACTAAGGCTGACTGTTTATGCTCTCACGAGCAAGGGTCAACACAACACACCCACTTTTAGGCACACTGGCCAAGGATCTTCCATAAGACCCTACTGGAGGTTTTTACACGGTTCACCTCAAACCCAAGGTTTTACACAGTTCACCTCAAACCCAGAGTTTTACTGGTTCACTCCTAACCAGATGTTTATGCTCTCCACAGAGTAAGGGTCCACACAACGCACCCACCACGTACACTCCCGCCGGAGGCCTCCTTGAGGACTTCAAATGGTGAGAACCACTTAAGACCCAATCCTACAAAAGGAATGATCACAAGTTTCCTCTTGGACTCTAGATACTTACAAATAAGCTGATGAGTCCCGTTTAGCGCAATGCCGAAGATCTCCTCCTCCTTGTTGATGAAGAGTTTTTTGCTCCCTTGATCCGCAACACAAGATAATATACCAATACTTGGCTTCGGGTTGGGTCAAGGTCAAGACGGAATCCTACTCTCAAAATATTTTCCTATTAGGAAGATAGAGCGATTCCAATCTTATGCATTCAAGGCATCCCAGCTTAATGATTTGCCATTAAGGTTGTAGCTGGAGGATCCTTGAATGCGGAATTCATTCCCCAATCCACTCTATTGAATATCAATGATGAGGGTAGATTGGAGGATGAACTCCCTTGAGAGAAAAGGCTTTGGGTATAAGATATAAGTTGAAACACACAAAAGCTCTCTCTACTTTCTCTCACAGCAACAAAAGACAAGTCCTCTATATATAGGGAAAAAGTTCCAACAGATATAAAACGGTCACATTTATGATAGAGTTCGATATCATCCAGCGTATACTCTCGATAACATCGATGGTCTGCTCAATGACTCGAACTCAATGTCATACGCTTTTGAAACTTTTGCCAGATGGTCAATGAATCGAAACTATTGTCGATGTCATCGGATTTCGAACTCCGATTCCATTGATGACAGGTTCGATCCATCGACACTTGAAAATTGAGAGAGACTTGACTTTGAAATATTTTAGGATTTCATGAATGATCGGGGAACCATCGAGATCATCAAAATTTGAATGTCGATGATATCGATATCAGAGTCTAGGCATCGATAAATCCAGCGGATTTTTCGTTAAGCTTGTTGGACAATTTATGACCTTGTTCGATGCAATCGACCTAGTACCGATATCATCGATATTTGAATATCGATTCTATCGAAGGGCCCCGATCATAGTTAAAAATATCCTGAAATATCTTCTGTAAGAAACGCGCGCCTTCGATCGATATCATCGATGGACTTCCGATATTATCGATATTTGATTTCAGATCAAATCGGAAGATCATCGATATATCGAAGGAATTTGAGATTTTCATTAAAAAATAGGGCACCGAAAATCTGCCTTTCGATCTTATCGAGCCACTTTCGATGGGCTCGAGATTTGCATATCGATGATATCGATAGGGGAATCGATATATCGATAATTTGTCCAGATATGTTGTGAAGTTGCTGGACATATTTGGTCCTCTTTTCGATGGTATCAATGAAAGTATCGAGGACTCGACAGACAGGTCGATCATATCGATCGAGGGTGCTTGATAAAATCGACAGGGCGAGAAAAACTAAGAGATTTTCTCTATTTTGAAAAAAGTTTTCTCACCATAAAACCCTATGATTTCTAACTTATTTTTAAGGGTTTTATTCACCTGGTGTTTTGGGTCATGGGATGTGAGGCTTTAAATTTACCTGTGGTGAGCTTACACACATCCGATTGAGGCAGACGCTTGAATTGATCTTCCTATCAGGTTCTGTAGACAATATGACTCAACACTCACGTAACTTGACAAATCAGGGCACTTTCAATTATCTCTATTTATCAAGCTTATAATGTCAATCCAAACACGAAGAGATTCAACATATATATTCTTCAAGAAAGGTGATATACTGCGATTTATTGAAGGAAACTTATAAAACTAGGGCCAAGTTCAAATCCTAAATGAGACAATCAGTATATTATCACTGAAGATTATATCAATAAGACTTATCGGGTCATAAATCAGAATGAATAGGGTATTGAGATGCCAGCAGATATTCATCTTATCAAAACTACTCTTCTCAAAAGGTAAAGGAGTTTTAATTGTGAAGATTCTCAAAAAAATCTCACCCAATCAAAAGGGGGTAAGACAAGTATAGATTCATGACTGTAAGAAGCTTCCTATAAAAATATGTGCTCTCTGGACGTCATTCTGAATAAAGAATATATTCACAAATATAATATTGCTTCAAAAACTCTATAAGGACCTTTTGAGTCAACAATTGATGATAAAGCAATGATTGAAAAGATCTTTGATAATGACGACGATATAAACATTAATGGTTAGCAGGCAACCTACAAACTGCCAAAGGATTATTGGCCTTATATATATTACGAAACATCGACATCGTCAATTACAAAAATACCGTCGATTATAGTCATTATCATCAATTATCACTGATCAGCATTGTTATCAATTATTATTGATCACGGAAGTATCATCATGAAGCATTAACGATCATTGTGATATTGTCTATTACGGAGTAATATTATAGATTACTACTGATATTATTGTCTATGACTCCGGCAAGAAGACATTATCGTCATTGTTAAATTATTATTATCTTCGGCTACAACCAAAATGACATTAATTATTGTCATCAATCAGGCTGAACAATATTATCACCGATGTTATTATCAACAAAACTGATATTATTACTTCAACAAAAAGACATCATCATCAAACTATTGTTATTATCGGCCATTGCTAAAATGACATTATTGTCTCCCATCACCATATTGACATTATTGTTGCATCGATTATATCACCGATTATCAATCATCGCTAGCCGCATTAAACCATTTATATTACCAATTTATCATTTACGACAATGGAAAGCGCTCATGAGGCCAACCATATGTAAGCCCTATATTATTAGTGATGGTACTTTATCATTTATGGTAGCGAAAAGCACCCATGAGACTAGCTGCGCATAAGCCCTATATTATTAGTGATGGCGATTTATCATTTACGGCTGTGGAAAGCGCCCATGAGGCCAACCACACGTAATCCCTATATTATCAACGATGACGATTTATTATTTATGACAGTGAAAAGCACCCATGAGGCCAATCATGCGTAAGCCCTATTTATCAGCGATGGCAATTTATCATTTACGGTGGCGATGAGTGAGTAAATTCAGTCAAAGTCGCGTCCGCTCTAACTCCTTATGAGTTTAAACTGTGTTTGCTCTTACGAGCCTAACTCAAAATTGACATGCTAATCTACTGATTGAACTCTAAGATAAAGAATGAAACGCAAAGTGCACTGACAAGCACGAAAAATGAAATGACTAAATCATTGTCATCTTATATACCACAAGTTAAAAGGAACAAGCAATTAAAATTGTTTATACATACCAATTATTTCAGAATTGATAGACATTCCAAATTATGCTAAAGCTATTAATACATTGTGATTATTTCAGAATTGTCAATATATTACAATTATTCTGAAGCCTTCAATATATCTTAAATTTACCCATACATTATGAAACTGAATTGGAAAATTACGATATCCTGAGACATTAATTCTGATTAACTTGGTAGGAAAGATTATCACTCAAGATCCTAAAATATGCAGGCTACGAATGAAGCAGACATTCTCGATGAAAGTGATATTTAATAGCTCAAGGATCGTCATAGTAGGAACAACATTAAAGGACGATTCATCGGCACATAGATCGTGGAGGTTCCGTTGTGCGTAATGGGGCCAATGGCACATGGATCGAGGCTTCACACGTGTGAAAGCCGATAAATACCCCTTCATCCTCTCATTTGGATCATCAGAACTTTCAGAGAGGTGTCAAAAACAAGGAAAGAGAGAGAGAGAGAGAGAGAGAGAGAGAGAGAGAAATAAGAAAATATTGGAAGATGCCCTGCGTGTTGTGTGCACCCAACAGGAGTGTGTTGTGTGCCCACGCAAAGGGATGCGCTGCATGCCCGTCTAATAAAAGGCCTCCACAACCTTGTGCTTTGCAATTTTGTGGGTTCCTTTTGCAGTTCGATTTCTGATGTATATACCTCTCGAATGTCAGCTCGAAGCAAGGGATCTTGGACCCACACAACCCCTCCGTCGCTCTGACGAAACCAAATATGTCAAAATGTTGTCAAAATTGCTATTGAACTGATTTTCCTTTCTTTCATTACACTGATTCACTGTACTTTGTTTCAGAATCAAGGGAAACATGAGGATGTAATGTGAACTCAGAATCAATAAAATACATGATGATGATTGTTGTCTCATTCTTCCTTTGTTATTATTAAACAAGATATCCCAACCGATGATATTATTTCTTGTTGAAATAATACATATGATGCTAAAACTCTCAATGCTATTTACTCTTAGTTTCTCTCAACGAATTTAAATTCATTTTCACATGTGAAACTGGAAAGGAAGCATGAGACATATTAGAAGTCTCCCATGCGAGAACTAGCATAGTAAAAAGATCGAAACTTCAGCTCTTAATGACCTGGTTTGAAAATATAAGAATGGAAGTGTCTGAAACTTTCATAGAATTTTACTCTAAACTGAATGATATTTGCAATTCCATGTGAGGTTTAGGAGAGAATTCTGGAAGGGCGTATATATAGAAAAATACTTAGATCCCTACCAGATTGGTTCACTCCCAAGATAACCTTAATAAAAGAGTGTAGAAATATAGATGAGATGAAAGTATAAAAGTTCCTAGGTTCCCTACAAACATACGAACCACAATTTAAGCCTCTAGAGCAAAGAAATTAGCCGTCTTTAAAACATCTCATAGGCATTCACTTAAACTTATGATTGTTAAATTTGAAAGTGATAGTGATGATGAGGAGGAGGAGGAGGAGGAATTCCTCAAGTTTAGTAGAGGGAGGAGTTGTAACAAGCGGGACAAGATAATTAAGAAAAGAAAAGGAAAATCTATTAAACAACCTAAGTCAGTCTAATGTTACAATTGCGAGGGTTATGGACATATTATCACCGAGTACCCTACCAAAGTAAAATCCAAAGACAAGGCTATAACAGCAACATGGGATGATATGGAGGAGTCTGAATCTGCTTCAAAAGATTCTCTAGTGTTGAAGACCATAGTCATGTCTTAACGGCCTACACACGGTATTCCTCCCTAGAGACTTGAGAGACCGTAATACCTCAAGTAGGTGACCTTAGAAAGTCCCTATGAGCTGAATTGAAAATCAAGGATTTCAGCCTCAATGATGTGCTCTATAATTAAATAGAAATATTAAGCCTCTTTAGTGAGCATATAGAAAAATTTAAGGATTATAGCCTCATCTTATGCTTATTGATATAATCGAGGATTATAGCCCTCATTCTTATTAATAGTTTAAGCTTTAAAGTTGTTGGATTTCGATATCATATATTTTTAGTTTAGACTATCATTGGTCATTCCTACTTTGATTGTATATCTTTTAAATGACCATAATAAGCATGCTCCATATTTTAATTTTTTATATACCATTTAATCCCCTATCTGTATGTTCCTTATAATTAGTAAATCGGTTACTTATAGAGTTATTACATGTTAATATTTTTATTGTATATTTAGTGGAACTAACTATTTATCAAATACCTATAAAAATGGGTAGAAAGATCAAGTCCCACCAAAATAATGAATTCTCTTTAAAAGATTTATTTGTTCCATGCAGAGATTGATGAAGAATGAGGGAGAAATTATGAGGGAAACATAACAAGTGTTACATGTCCTAGTATATCAAGCTATTAATCATTTATATTTGACATATAATATTTTAATTTTTTTTTGGTATGTTATTGGTATGAACCATGACATAGTTTGTCTAGGTTAGGTTTTTGTCACGTAATTAACAAAAAGGGAGATTGTTAGTGCACTGATTTGTGCATCTTGTTTGTCAATCACGTGAGTCCATGCGTCATGTAGTCAATTAAGCCCTTGGAAGTTGAATATTAAAGACATAAGAGAACATGAGCATCAAGGAGCAAATAATAGGTAAATGAGGTGCCTTGGTATATCTAATCCTTAACCCCAAACAACTCCTTGAACCTCTAGATGATCCTTACCCTTATAGGTAAATCTTGTTGATCATCTCTTACCCTTATAAACTTAATTGCAACATGATAAGTAAGGATATAAGAGGTGCAAAGCTGTTATGAAATTATATGCCCAAAACAGCAAACTTTCGAGTTGTGCTTGATCTCATCGAGCAGTCCTCGAGGGGTCTTCGATGGCATCAAAGACCACTTGATGAAATTGAGTACGTAACTTAGATATGTCTAACAAGTTTTAATGATTTGATCTAAGTTTCTCGACAGAATTGAGGAACCTTCGATGACATCGAAGGGTCCCCTTGATACCATCTAAGACCCGTCGATGGCATCGGGTAGCAGTGTATAAACTATCCAACAACAGTTCAATTGGAAATACGATTTTCTCTATGCCATTATCTGTCCGTTTTTTTACCATTGAAACTTGAACTCCTTATAAATGGCATTTACTTCTTTGTCATTTGGATGGGTTTTTGGTACAATAGAAGCCTAGTTGATTTAATGATAATATTCCCCATCCGAAGCCTCTAAAGTTTAGATCCAACCTCTATTGGTATACCTTGTATAAACTCTTTAGAACACCATCTAGGTGAATCTTCACGGCTTTACAACATCCCATTAGTTGTAGGAGATATCCAACCTCCAATCACCTTGGTCACCTCAAAGGAGCATTATATGCAAGGTGTTTAATCCTTGAATTGAAGCATTGGCAACACAATGTCATCATGATCGGGGGAGCAAAGGGAGTTGATTGAAGCATGGGAGAACATCGATTAAGCAACATAAAAGTGCATCAACGGGGCTGAATCCAACAAGGTTGTCAATTGATGGGTCCATGTATACTAGAATTGAGTGTGAGAGTTTGAATTGCTAACCTTGACTAATTTATTGTGTACGACATTGCACTACGTGAAAAATGAAAAAAAAAAAAAAAAAAAAGAAGGACGGATTTAAAGACGGTTCTGGACCGTCTCTAAAATTGTTTGGTTTAAAGACACTTTAGAGACGGCCGTAAACCGTCTCTAAAATTTTAGACGGTCCCTGACCGTCCTTAATATTGTCTTAAAAATTTAAATGTCCACAAATTATTTAAGACGGTCATTGACCGTCTATATGCGGTCATCTGAGATGGTCATTGGTCGTCCGCATTAGAGACAGTCCTTGACCGTCTTATATGCGGTCATTTCAAACGGTCATTGGCATCTTTTACTTGTAGCCTTGCCAAAGACCGTCTCTATCAGAGACAGTCAAGCACCATCTCTATTAGAGACGGTCCTAAACTGTCTCTATTAGAGACTGTCAAAGACCGTCTCTAATGCTCAGATCATAAACTAAGAAGCTCAAAAAAATTATGAATTTTTTTTAAAAAAAAAATAGCTGAGAAGCTTAGAAAAATAATTAACAATGTTTAAAAAAACTTTAAATTTTGAAAAAAAAAAAAAATTGTAATTTTATAGAAATCTAGATTTTGAAAAAAAAAAAAATTAAGAACTTTGAATAATGTTGATAACTTTGAAACAAAAATCGATAAAAAAATGATATTTTGAAAATGAAAATTTAAAAAATTAAACAAAATTGTGAAAAAAATTGACAAATTGTAAAAAATTTTTTTTAAAAAAAGAAAACTAGATTTTGTATTTAGACAAGAAAAAAAGTTATATAACAAAGTGAGATTTAAAAAATGATATTGTGAAAAAAGAAAATTAAAAATTAAACAAAATTGTGAAAAAATTGACAAATTGTAAAAAAATATATATTTTAAAAAAAAAACTAAATTTTGTATTTTGACAAGAAAAATTGAAAATTTAGATAACAAAAGTGAGATTTTGATGATGTGTTGTATATCCTTGCCGCCCCTATGTTTCTCCAACCCAATTTTGGGCAGGGTAATAATGTAAAAATGTTTTAATTTTTAAAAAATTTTTACAGTAAAAATGTGTGTGTGTGCGCGTGTGTGTGTGTGTACAGTTTTTATATCATATGAATGGAAATTCTTTTATATAATTAAAAGGTAATATTTAAATGATTTGTAATATCACGTGAAAAAGAATATTGAAAAGTTTAGAAATTTTAACTATGTTTAAGAAAAATTTTGAGAACAAAATAATGCTTTTGAAGAAAAAAATCGGCATTTTGAAATTTTTAAGAAAGAATTAAAAATATGAGAAATTTTTTGAGATTTTGAAAATAAAAATTCAAAATTTGTATTTTAAATATTTTTGAAATATTTTATAATAAAAACGATATTTAGTTAAAAGAGAAAAAAATATACATTTTGAAGAAAAAAAATGTTAAATTTATTTGTGAAAAATAAAATTACTAAATTATCAGGCACATCCACTAATTGAACCTTTATTCATTTTTGGACAATCTAATCAGTTCAAATTGAAGAGTAAATAACTTCAGATGTTTAAATCAAATTTCACTGAAATTGTTGATCAATCTTATATGCTCAATATCTTTCTCATATGTATGTAGCCTGATTGAGGCGAGTAACTAGTCAAATTGAGAGTATTGATCAGTAAAATAGAGTGAATGGACCGGACATGTAAAATGGGCCAAATATTCTGGTTAAAATTGTGACGCAATTTACTGACCTCGTGAGAACCTAAGAATTGATGTTAGTAAGTTTTGTGGGCCCCATCATTATGTGTGTTGAACATCAACACCGTGGATTTGATGTGTCCCCTTTAGGTTATGATATATCTCAAAAATCATCGGTAAACGAAACTCAAGTGGGCCATACCATTTAAAACTATGTGAAGACATCCTAAAAAATATAAAAGCACTTGGTGGGGCCCACATGAGTTTTGGATGCGGTTGAAACTTGGTCTGACCCCTCATCTAAGTGGGACACACATAATGAGTGGGTTGGATATGTGAATCACATTTAGGCAGGCCCAATATATGATTATGAATGTTTTAAGGAAACCTTTCTCCACTACATTTAAGTGAGTTACTCGTTACCTTTACAAATTATGAAAAAATTAATCAAATTTGTGAAAAAATTGACAAATTGTAAAAAATATATATATATTTTTTAAAAAGAAAACTAGATTTTGCATTTTGACAAGAAAAATTGAAAAGTTATATAACAAAAGTGAGATTAAAAAATTGATATTTTGAAAAAGAAAATTTAAGAAATTAAACAAAATTGTGAAAAAATTGACAAATTGTAAAAAAATATATTAAAAAAAAAAAAAACTAGATTTTTTATTTTGACAAGAAAAATTGAAAAGTTAGATAACAAAAGTGAGATTTTGATGATGTGTTGTATATCCTTGCCGGCGCCCCTATGTTTCTCCAACCCATTTTTAGGTCGGGTATAAAAAATTATGTAGATTTAAATCTTAAGTGGATCACACCACTGGAAAGAATGATAATATAGCACCTCGCCATTAAAAATTATAAAGAGCCCATCGTAAGGTTTTAGTAATGTTTATTTGCAATCCAACTTATTGATAATGTAAAGAAGATCTAGATGAAGGTAAACTACAAAGATCAAATTGATCCAAAACTTTTGTGGCCTTTAAAAGGTTTTTAATAGTTATTCATCATTGTTTTGATTGGTATGGCCCAACTGAGATTATTGAGTTCTTGTGATTTGAAATCACATCCTAAAATATGATGGAAAAATATATGGACGGTGTCAATATACATAAAATATATCAAGGTGGGCCCTACACAGTTAGAGTAACACCCATGAAGGAGTTACCTAAATAGTGAAATGGTACTATAAGGTCACCTCATGGGAACTTCCCATGAGGTTAATCTGTGCGTGCCCCACCATGATGTGTGTAGAACATCAACACCATGCATTTGATGTGTCCCCTTTAAGTCCAAAAATTAGTCGTATACGAAACTCAAGTGGGCCATAGCATCTAAAACTATGCGAAGACATCCCTAAAACATATAAAAGCATTTGGTGGGGCCCACATGAGTTTTGGATGTGTATGAAACTTGGTCTGACTCCTCATCCAAGTGGGACACACATAATGAATGGGCTGGATCTATGAACCACATTTAGGTGGGCCCAATAAATGATTATGAATGTTTTAATGGGAGGGTAACTCTCTCAACTATAGTATGTGATGTGGCCCACCCAAGTCATGGATTGACTTTATTTTTAAGCTCGTGGCCCACCATGGAATGGTGCATCTGACTGACGGGGCAAATCCAAAGTTCAAGTGGACCCACCATAGAAAAGAGTGGGATAGTGACACCCACTATTGAAACCTTCTTAGGGCCCGCCGCGATGTTTATTTGAGATCCAACCTATTTATAAGTTAATACATACATGGAATAAGGGAAAACATATATATTAGCTTGGTTGAAAACTTCTACGGCCCAAAGTAAGGTTTTAATGGTAGGCATTCAATCCCCACTGTTTTTTGTGATGAGGTCCACTCAACTTTGAATCTGCCTCATACTTTGGCTCAATCACAAGAAGTTTTAATGTTGGATATTCAATCAACACCATTTCATGTGGTGTGGTCCAAATACTTGGATGAATAGGAAAAACAAATTTCATATTGATCCGAAACTTTTGTGACCCACGAAAGGGTTTCAACGCACATTGCATCCTACCCTACCGTATCCAGTTAGCAATGACACAGTGAATGTATTTGGTTTCTCCACACTGTTAATCCATTTTTCCAGATCATTTTAGTGGTTGAGCCCAAAATTAAAGCATATCCAAAGCTCGAGTGGACCATACCACAGAAACAGTGGGAATAATGATTTCCATTGTTGAAATCTTCCTATGGCCTACAGTGATTTTTATTTGTCATTCAACCTGTTCAATAGATCACAAATACATGGATGAAGGAAAACTAAAATATCAACTTGATCCAAAACTTTGGTGGCCTCCCAAAAAATTTTAATGTTTATACTATTTCCTATGATGTGGTCCACTTCAGATTTTTATAAGCTTCATTTTTGAGCTTATGTAATAAAATTATATGTTAAAATGGATGGATGGAGTGGATAAAATGAATAAATCATGGTGGGCCCCACAGGATTGACTCAGTACGCTTGGGAACGGATTGACTACTCCCCCTGACACCCGTCAATGGCTGGTGGTCGGTGCTCTATGGCCCCCACCATGATGTATGTGTTTCATCCATGCCGTCCTTATATTTTTACAGATAATTTTACAATATGAGACCAAAAATGAGATATATTTAAATCTTAAGTGGACCACATTACAGGAAACAGTGTTGAATGAGCATCGACCATTAAAAACATTTTCATAGCCATAAAAGTTTTGTATCAAGCTGATTTTTTTTCCCTTCATCTGGTCCGGTATGACCAAATCAACAGATTGGATGTCAAATAAACAGTACAGTGGGCTTTAGGAGGATTTTAATGGTGGATACCCAATCACTATTGTTCTCCTGTGGTGTGGACCACCTGAGATTTATATCCCTCTAATTTTTGGCATAAAGCTCTAAAATGATCTTTAAAAATGGATGAACAGAATGGATGAAACACATACATCATGGTAGTGCCCACGGAGCACCGTCCATGGTCTCGCCCAAAATTGGGCGCAGTCTCGCCCAATCTCTCTCTCTCTCTCTCTCTCTCTCTCTCTCTCTCTCTCTCTCTCTCTCTCTCTCTCACCCCTGCCCTCTGCCCTTTTTCCTTCATTTCCCCCATTTTTCCGGACCCCCATTTAGGGATTGGGGGATTTTAGGGCTTACAGATTTGAATGTGGACCCCGATTCAGGGATTTTCTGATATTACAAATTAGGGATTTGGGGATTTTAGAATTTTTGGGATCTTGAGGATTTTTGGAATTGGGGATTTCTCACTCATCCTTCTAGAAACTTCAATTTGATTTCGGATTGGTGAGTTTTTTTATTTGAAAAACTTCATCGATCTGTTGTGGTAAGTAGGCTACTGAGGTTGAAGATCAGGCTCGAACAAGCCTTGTAATCGTCCATAAAAATCCAAACGCTGTTGATATGAATTGGGATCTTCACTTCCACCAGAAACGGGATCTAGTGGACTCTGTCATGGATACCGATTTAGTAATCTGAATGTGGATGCTTCTGTAGTTAATGTCTCTTCTTGTCAATCTATTGGGTCCCAATGTGGAGGAAATATGGATATATGATGTGGGTCCATCTGATGGATGGTTTTTATTGCTTAATGGTGGGTGCCTTAAAACTTAGGTTAACTTCCATGTTATATGCTACATGGGGTGGCATTGTCCATTTTGTATTTGATAAAATGCTTCATTATCTGGTCATTGTGGATATGTAAATTCCCATTGGACTCGTTCCCTTGAAGCAATTTTGATTGTGCGTCTTCTCCTCTCTGTTAATAGCCTTCCCATTGGACGCGCTGTTGCAGGCCATTTTTTCCCCCCTAGAACGGGCATTACAGCACTGTAACGCGCAACTCTTCCCACTGTTACCGTTATGTAACGGCCTTTATGACCATTCATTACAGTTTTTGAATACCTTGATCCCAATTGTATGCATATGCTCCATCGGCTCTCTATATGCTAGCATGTACATCTCCATCTTCTATTGAAAGGCTTCAACCTGTGCTGGTTGGAAATACAGCCATGAAACTGTGTCCCTTGCACATGAGAAAAAAGTAGGTACTTGAAAGTAACAATGTTAGCATCCTTTGAACATTCTCTTTGATGAATACTTCTAGCACCACATTTTTTTGGTGTACCTAGAACAAATACTTATCCAGTGCATATGATATGGCTTGCAAGTTGCAATGTAAGTGCCCATATCAGTAGCCCAACAAGTGCTCCTCACAACTTGAAGCTTATTCAGTGCCTAGAATTACTCATGTGGGTTAGACTTATGAATTGTTTTTCATGTCATGTTTTTTGTGTTTGGTATATGTGGACCCAAAAGTGGTTTCTTGATGCGCCCCTTCATGGTCACAATTAATATATTTTCAGTTCAAAGAAGATGTTGGCCATGTAATTGATGGTATCTTCTCTTCAACTCCAAAATGTAAGGCTTGCAAAGGTAGCACTTAGGCCTGGTGCGGGTAACATGGTGAACGGAATTCTGTGGAAGCTACTTTTACTGAAGGTTTGTCATTTTCTATAACATTCACTATACTCAAATTAAGGGGTCACTAGAAACCAGGTTCATTTGAATGCCTTAGCCCTTTCGTATATATTGATTCAGGGAAAAAACTCACTTCCACTACCCAAACTGGAGGGTGATGAACGTGCAAAAGCACGCTCTCTGGCAACTATTTATTCACATCCGGTGGTATGTTTGTCATTGCACCTTCCCTTATTATTATTTTTTTTTCTAGAAATTTTACTTCAGGAAGAAGGGTTTTCACATTTTCATTCACTAATATTTATTATTGAGGAATTCTACCACGGTAGCATGCTTCATTGAGTTCTGTGAAGTGTACATCGGAATATGTCTAATTTACATGTGGTGCCTGTGCATGGTGATCAGCTCATCGATTTTGTGGACCTGAAAAGCAATGGTATCTGATTGTTCTAGCCAAGCATATGCTCAATGGTCTGAAGCGGACAATTAACCCAAAAAGAGCAATTGTACGTACATGTTCAGTGGCAAAACTTGCAATAATTTGGTGGTCAAACTATAGCCCACATGCGACAGATTTGCCGAGAATATAGAACATACACCTCACACACTGCCTGAAAGTACATTGTCAAATGACACCTTGCCAACTTAATCAGTGCCTAGATTTGATACATGACGGATTTCGGACGCCAATCTGATTCCCAAGTTTTAATCAAGTTTACAACCGGTGTGGATGCACTTTTTCCTTTTCTAGATGAACAAGAAAGAGCATGTTTTACTGTGCTTGATATTTCTCCCTTGTTTTATCATTAATAATGCTTTTCTTGAACTGTAGGTTCCTCATGAACCATCCTTGCATATGGATGATTTTGTCCGCATCAAAATCGGCATGCAGGTGTGTGTTAAAATCTATAACACAACAAAAGGGTATTGCTATTACCTATTTCCTTTTCATAGGACTCAATATTTTGTCCATTTAAGGGTCTGGATGGTTATTCAATTCAAAATAAATTGATCTTCATCACAAAGAATACCAAGTACATGGTTAATGCATGGGACTGGGGGCAGTGTGGTACAATTTCAGCTTACTCAGATCATAGGGCTGTTTGCACTTTGATACATGTCCAAAAACCATTGGCCCTCACCATCAATGCTTCCATTGTTGTTTGAGTCAGTTATTCTTTACTTAGTGTCTATCAGAAAAGGAATTGTGGCTTTCCTAGTGAAGGAAATTTGAGTTCGCAATTCCTCATGTTACGCTAATAGCTTTTCTTAAGAATGAAATGCAACATTCTTCAAACAGCTGATCATAAGTCTTCATCATTGTTATTAACCGCTTTTTGCTTCAATTGTTTTATCAAGTTTGCTAATGAGTTCAACATTTTATTTTATTTTATTTTTTCTGCTTCTCAGAATTTCATACAAGCGGGGTTATTGAAAGACGGTCTATGTTCAGTTCAGGATGAGAGTGCGGGTCAGTTCTTTTTCCAGACCCTACCCTAGCTATTTTTCTAAAATAGGGTTTGAAGGCTATGCCTATTACATATAATTTTATTACATATATTGATCTTTAGTCTTTTAATTTATATCATTCACTCGATTCCATGCATTTTGTAGAAATTCAATTGTTTGGATTCCATGCATTTTGTAGAAATTCAACTGTTTGTATAGTGAAATCAAATTCTGTTCCCAGACAAGTAAATCAGGAACTCCCAATTGGTGCATTCATATGCCTTTTTTCAAGGCCAATGTCTTAGAAAGAAGACCAGTTACCAAACTCTTTCCAATGAAATATGTCTAAATTGGATTGGTTAGACAAAAGTAAGTGTGAAGTGGAATTGGAAAATATAATTCTAAGAAGTTAAGAAAAGAAAATTTGTAACCAAGTACAATTTCAGTAGAAAAAACATGTGATTTTCTAAAGTTGACTCAACCAAGTTTCTCCTGTTTACCAAAATCTTTTGAATATCCAGTTGAAGATAGTCTTAAGAAAAACGCATAAAAGGTATAAAAAAATTTAAAAAAAAAAAAAAAAAAAACAACAACAACAACAATTGAAGATGAGTTAACAAGTGAAGAATAAATCTATATGCTAAGGGCAAAATCTTGAATTAGAGTCCTCTCTAACCAATCAAAGCACATAATACCTCCAGATAATCAACTAGAGCTTATCTGGCTTGAATTATTATAAAGGACCAAAATAAAATTAAAAAAAAAAAAAAAAAACCATGGATAGGCGAATGTCTATCTGAAAACAATACACAAATGTGGATCTTTAGCCAGACATGGGGCTGACTTAATATTTTTAGAGATTCATTTGTGTTTTTAATAGCTATTGGTTGAGCTAATCTAGTATGCTTCTCTCTTATGGATCTTTAGCCAAACATGGGGCTGACTTAATATGAGATAATATGACAAATATTAATATGCAGAAATTTTAGCTACACGTGAAATTGGCACTTGTGCTTGCATGTGGATGGCCAGGATCTAAACTAAGATAATATTATTTATTTTCACAACTAAGATAATAATATTTTCTTAATGATTACTGCATTTATGATCCGAAGATGGAAATTTTCAACTGAGAGAAAAATTGGCGATTTCACCCAATTATTTTGCACCCTAGCTAAGGTATTAGGATGAACTCTTAGTTCAAAGGAATTTGATTCTTTCTCAATTTTCACTAAGTCAGCCCCATTTCTTTTAGAAGAGATCCAAGTGCTTCCTCTTGCTAGTGGCTATTCTTTGGTTTGTGTGGGTGGAAAGGAATAATTGTTGCTTCGAAAATGTTTGTAGGGTTAACTTATGTTTGATGGATTGCTTGCCTTAATGGCTATTGTAATTTTCTTTTTCTGGTTGTTTCTATTGTATTTCTTTTCCTTCTTTGTTTGTTTGTTTTTTTTTTTTCCTTTAATTTTGGCCTCTTGGCCTTGAATAAATCAGTATCTTAAATTGAATAAATCAGTATCTTAAAAAAAAAATTAAAAATTAAAAAGCCAGCCAAATGGGCCCCCATGTACATTCATCACTCTATTTCTAGAATTCTGTGTTCCTCTACATAAGCCTCCTACGAACTTTCCTTAGAAGTGACCCTGTTGGTCGAAGGCCGGCTATAAAAATGTTCATGTCATGAACATGCCCAGGTTTCCTAGTTAAAATTATTAGTTTACTATTAGCTGACTCTCAATCCTAGCACATCTGCAAGTCACATCAAAGCATACAACTGGTCGAGATGTGTGAAACTGGTAGCCCTGTACATGAATCTTCTAGGCTTCTCCCTTCACAAGAAAAATCCATGCCCTGCGATGGAGGTATGCTCTAGCACGTAGTGACATTACATGGAGATCTGGATACTTCATCATTTCCTTTGTTTGCAAAACAAATGTTATTGGCTATGAGGGAATTTTCCTTTTTGGCTATGAGGAACAAATGTTATTGGCTATAAGGGAATTTTCCTTTTGCGAAACAAATGTTATTGGCTATGAGGGAATTTTCCTTTTTTTTTTTTCCTTTTTTTCTTAAAATTTTTTCTTTTGTTTTTTGCAATAATTAATAAATTGATTGAAGATCTGGATACTTCACCATTTCCTTTGTTTCATTAGTTTTTTCTAAATCAGAACGCTGCTTTCGCCGGGTTTGATGCAGAAATCGTCGCCAACTTCACAGAAAGACAAATAGCATAAGTGGCCACAAATCGCAACCTGGATTTAAACAAGGTTTGAGGTGCCGCCAACAATGCTAACAGAATCCTCCAGGTCAGATTGTTGATTGGACCTGATTTTATTTAAATGATCTTGATAATCCATTTTATTTAAATGAGCAGACCTGGATGTGCGTCAGAGCTATCCGGATGTTGAGCGGGGTCCCTGGAAGGTGGAAACCGCTGTTATGACCATGAAGCTGTCCATTTCTT
>JAJHSJ010001702.1:0-42873 GCA_021015155.1 Magnolia officinalis | reverse complement strand
TGAACATATGCTCTGTGACTTGTCGTACATCGGACCCTGTCACATCAGAAATTCTTAGTGATCTAGTCCGTTTTTCTTACATCTTTGCATAAGCATCATCACATCCGCCTTCTAGACACATTGTCGGACGTAATGCTCTGTGGCCTGCAGAAATCTCGAATCTCGCTACATCAGAAATCCACGTGTGACTAGTCCCATCATGACCATAGCATCATCATCATCATCCTTGAATCATTTTACCACACTAAGTAGAGACCGTACGTCTGTACAGGCAAAGAGGGTGCCTAACACACCTTCCCTCTTTGTAACTGAGGTCCCTCCCCGGAATCCGGGATCGCAGATCAGGAGTCACTCTAAGGTAGGAGAGTCCTTCGGATTTCTCCCACCTTACATATTCCGTGGGTTCTAGCCGACTGCGGGATTCTGAGATTAATTGGACTAATGACGACTCCAACATTCACAAATCAGCTTACTCACACCAGCAAAACAATTTAACATCCTAAACCAGGTGGGCGCCGATTTTCAGTGTCTACATGTACCATGAATACTTTGGATTAAGCTTATATTTATTTTTTTCCCTTCATCCATGTTTGTGTGACCTTATCAACAGGTTAGATGACATAAACATTACAGTGGGCCATAGAAAGTTTTTATGCTGAGCTGTTCAACCACCACTGTTGCATAAATGGCCGACATGAGATATGAAGTAGCTTTATGGTTTTTTTGAGATCATGCCCTAAAATAATCTGACAAAAAAAGATGGACGGCTTGGATATACAATACAACACTAGTTCGGCCCCATAGTAAGTAACCGCCGTCTTGGGGGCGGCGAATTAGGTGAGACCCAGCCTTACCCAGGACTGTGCGGACCCTTACCGTGGGGCTTACCTTGATGTATGTATTATGCATCCACACCGTCCATACGTTTTTTCAGATTATTTAAAATAATTATCCTAAAAATTAAGCAGATCTATTATCAGGTGGACCAAACCATAAGATATAGTGTGGTGACTGACCCTCTACCGTTGAAACTTCTTAGGGCTCACATTAATGTTTACGTAGTGTTTATTTACCATAAATCTGTTGAAGGTCACATAAGGCTGGATGAAGGAAAAAAAAAACAAATATAGCTTGATCCAAAGCTTCGTCGTGCTCATTAATGTTCAATTACAACTTTTTCTTATGATACGGTCCACACGATAATTGGATCTACTTCATTTTTGGGATAATGTCCTGAAATAGCCTGGAAAAACATATGGACGGCGTGGATAGATAACAAATACATCAAGGTGGGTCCCACTGTAAGGGCCGTACCATCTTGGGTGAGGCCGGGGTCTCACCTTATCCGCTCTCTTGAACAGGAGCTACAGCTGTACGTAGCATTTTTGTCACGAATGGTGCACGTGGCAGCATGTGGGCCATGCATTTTTGTCATGAATGGCGCACGTGGCAGCGTGTCGGCCGTATGTGGGGCTAGACTTTTGTGTTAGTTTTGCACCATTTAGAAAGGAACGGTGACTAATCCTCCTCCACACCACACATGTAACGTTGATCAGCCAAAATCGTGGGTCCCAGTGTAGATGGAACATAGCTTTAGATCACATTGATCTATCAATCTGGACCATCCAATTAGTGGATGTCAAATGGACGGTTAAAAGTTAAAATAAATCTAGTGGGCCATATTCGAAGACCTTCCGAGAGCAAATTTTAAGGTAATGCTCCATACAGAGTGGGGTTACGATTTGGACCGTCTAGATTGCGTGCAAATATGCCAGTGTACGGTTGAGAAGCCAAATTTCTTTTTTTGAATGGTCCTATAAAAACGCTGGAGTCCTTTCGTATTTTGGGACGAGAAAACCGATCACCTGCCATTGGTTGTAGCTGCTTAGACGGGCCCGGCCCCACCTCAAGATCACCGATCACCAAAAATCAGGACGCTCCACACTCAAAATTAAAGGATGGCCGTTGATCAATCTCCACGTACTGGTGTGGCCCCCCAACGAGAGACTTGGCATCATAGTAAATATTTATTGTGGAGTCCATTATTTAAGGTTTCAGATGTCCTCTACGAAAGCTTCCTAAGCCCCCAAGAGAGATTTTAATGGTGGGCGTTCAATCATTACCCTTTCAAATGGTGTGGTCGACCTGAAATTTGGATTTGCTTCGTTATTGAGATTGTGGCCTGTAATGAGTTGGAAAAACAGATGGACGGCGTGGATATAAAACACATACATTAAGATGGGCCCCACACTCACGTATCACCGAATCAGCGTCTGATGTGAACCTGATTGTTTCCTGGATTTCTCAAACATACTTTAAAACTGTAAGTCGACCGGTATTATTCGCGCGAATCGCTGATTAATCACTTTAGGGCGCTTCGCACTGTTATTGGCACACGTATCAGAAACTGAAAATTAAAACGGGATAACATATAAAGGGAGCGGATTAGGTGGGATCCGGATCCGCCAAGGTGCGTGGGACCCTGACTGTGGGGCCCACCAAGGAGCGTGGATTTAAGGTTGGACGGTGTGGATTTAAGGTACATACATCACTGTGAGCCTCAAGATCAGGGGTCCCACACATCTCGGTGAATCCGGGTTCTCACGGAGACGGATTGGCTACTCCCCCTGACACCAGCCCCGTGGCTGATGGTCGGTGCTCTGTGGGCCCCACTGTGATGTATGTGTTTCATCCATTCCGTTCATCCATTTTTACAGATCATTTCAGGGATTTGTAAAAAAAAATGATAGAGATATAAATCTTAGGTGGACCACACCATAGGAAAACAATAATGATTGGATATCCACCATTAAAATCCTCCTAAGGCCCACTGTATTGTTTATTTGACATCCAATCTGTTGATTAGGCCATAAAAACCCAGATGAAGGGAAAAAATAAATATCAACTTGATCCAAAACTTTTATGGCCCCCACAACTTTTTTAATGGTCAACGTTCATTCAACACTGTTTCCTTTAATGTGGTCCACTTGAGATTGAGATATACCTAATTTTTTCTTTCAAACCATAAAATGATTTATAAAAATAGATGGACGACATGGATGAACACATACATCATGGTGGGGCCCAGAGAGCACCGATCACCAGCCAATGGCTGGTGGCAGGGGTGTTCCATCCGTTTCTGGTTCTCACCTAATCCGCTCCCATATAAAGACGAGAACAGATCCGGCGTTGTGCGGCGTACACGCGCGTGATGCGGGACTTGTGTCCTGTAAGGGTGGAGTGCAGTATGTAAGACATCGGAGCCCCGTGGGGCCCACAGGTATGTTCTTGTGAAATCCAATCCGTCCATAATATTAGTCTTAGTATATTCACCGTACATAGAAAAATTCCCAACTTATTTGGTCCTACACACAAATCTATTCCCCTCATTTTCTTCCTATTGTTGTTCCATGTGTTGTAGCCCTCCAAGAATTTTACCTCTCATATTTTCTTCTGCCTGATACCATAATAGGAAAGGTTTCTCAGATGGCCGGACTGGATTTAATACAAAGACATAATGGACCACAGATCATGTGTGCTACCACTTACATAGGCAACGGCCCTAGTAAGACTCACTATAGTCTATAAGTGTACACGAACCGAGCTAGCTCGCTCGACTCGACTAGACCCGAAAAACTTGATTTGACTCGGTTGGAAGGTGAGTTTTAGCCAAGTCGAGCTGATTTTGCTGATTTTTTAAGCCCGATAATGAGTTCGAGCTGCCTCAGCTTGACTCACTAGGATCAAACCCATCACAAATTGAACTCGGGTCGAATCAATTCAGTAACTCCTCGGTTACTTTAATATTGATATTGCTCACCAAGTGTTTGATGAAATGATTCAAAAAAGTGTAGCTGATAGGAAAGAAGGTATGCGTATGAAACTAACACCATTTTTTGTTCGATTTTTATGTTGCCTAGAAAGTGTTTGATATAATACCTGTAAAATTATTGCTGTTGTTTCAAATACAGTCAGATTTTGAATGTGTAGTTCAGGTGTTTGTGAAAATATTGCGATGGTAAACTCGGCTCGAACTGACCCTAGCTACTGACCGAACCAAGCCAAGTTGGCTAGTCAGCCTCAAGGACTGAGTCGAGCTGGGTTCGAGCTGAGGTCAACTAGCGGCCAAGCTGAGCCGAGCTGAGGCCAGCTCGACTCAGTTCAACTCAATATACACCCTAAGTAAGAGTGTTCAAGAAAAAAAAAAATTTAATCCCATAAATTAGAGGCATAATAAGGAGGGAGGAAAGAGGGAAACAAATTTACAAGTTGCTGGTGGTTTGTGCTATGTGGGCCTTACCATGATGTATGTGTTTCATCCATTCTGTTCATCTATTTTTAGATCATTTTATTTGGGCTTTACCAAAAATAAGAGAGATATAAATCTCAAGTAGACCACACCACAAGAAAACAATAGTGATTGGATATCCACTATTAAAATCTTCCTAAGGCCCACTGTATGATTTATTTAACATTCATCGGCTTGATCCAAAACTTTTATGGCCCTCAAAAAGTTTTCAATGGTTTACGCTCATTCAACACTGTTTCTTATAATGTGGTCCACTTAGATTGGGATATACCTCATTTTTGGTCTCATACCATGAAATGATCTGGAAAAATAGATGGACGGCATGGATGAAACACAAACGTCATGGTGGGGCCCGCAGAAGTTTGATTATATGGTTAAAATCAAGCTGAAGCATATTTGGTGGGCCCCACTTGAATACAGGGCCATACCAATGGCTTGAAGATTGATTAAAATTTTTTCTAAAATTCAATTAGTGGAACAGCATGATATTCGATCTTATCGGTGGGCCCCATCGTTTTTAACGGTATCATGACTTATAGTATATAACACTTAGGGAAAGAAAGATCTTTATGTAATCATTTACTTACGGGCTCTGTATTTGATAATTTCTCATTAAATAATATGCGGCTCTCATATGCGTTTACTGTACACGTGATTTATTATTGTGATATCTGAGGTCACGGATATCTAATCCAGACCATTGGTTTTTTAGATTGCCTACGGTGGATAGGGAAATCCCCAAGAGAATCCGTTCTAATTATATTTAAACCGTTGTCTTTCTTATTCACCATCTATCTGTGGGCTGAAAATTTTAAAAAAATATTCATGTCATGTTATCAAGGTTTTGAGAGAATATATTATTTCAGTGGGACACAACATACCCAACAGTCTAAGATCATTGAATATAGGCCCCTCTTGTCAAAATTAAAAATCGTGTATTATTTAAACATGTGAGCGTTTGTTTAAAGAAAGACGACGCTATCGTGACTCGTGTAGGTAGAGTGGCGACCTGTATTTTTAGATAAGTTAATGGAATGAGATTTTTCAGCTGATGGACGGAGTGGATTTCATACACACACACATCAATTTGGGTCCAAAAGCATTGGTTGTTTCACACTCTCCTCTCCCTCCAGCAAGTGTTGTACAGGATCCCGGTCCTTTACGAGAACGGATTGGCTACTCGCCCTGCCACCAGCAGGCTGATGGTCGGTGCTCCGTGGGCCCCACCTTTATGTATGTGTTTTCATCCATTCCGTTCATCCATTTTTTCAAATCATTTTAGGGATTTATGTAAAAAATGAAAGGAATATAAATCCCAGGTGGATCACACCACAGGAAAAAATAGTGATTGGATATCCACCACTAAAATCCTCCTAAGTCCCATGAACTGTTTATTTGACATCCAACCTGCTTATTAGGGTCATAAAGACCCATATGAAGGGAAAACAAATATCAGCTTGATCCAAACCCTTATGTCCTCGAAAGTTTTTAATAATCAAGTTCATTCAACACTGTTTACTGTAATGTGGTCCACTTATATTTTTATTTACCTCATTTGTGGTCCCATACCGTAAAATGATTTATTAAAATATATGGACGTCGTGGAGTAAACCATACATTATTGTGGGGCCCACAGAACACTGACCACCAGCCATTGGCTGGTGGTAGGGGGAGTAGCCAATCCGTTCCGTCCTTTTACTTCTCCCTCGGAGAGGAGACGACATCATCGTCTCGTACCAATACAAGGGCGCATCGTCCACGGTCGCCGATCGCGCGAATCGCCGTATTATTTGAATATCAAAGAATTCTGTTTGCCAATGTCGCGACTTAGAATCCAGCGTGTGTCGCAATCCACTGGGGCAACATTCTAAGATGATCTGATGATTTGGACGGTCCATATTCTAGTTACCACTATAGAAAACTGATTCAACCATTATAAAATTTTATTAATGATCTCAACCGTATTTTCAATTGAATTGGAGCCATTGAAACCTTTCTTTTCTTTTCGTTCTTAAAATTTAACTACAGATGATGTTTTTCAAAATGATATTTTCAGTTTAAATTTCTTAATTAAACTTATAATCATATATCGAAATATATGATGGTTCCGATCATTGATCATTCAGCAAGTGGGCCCCAGTGGCGGCGACAGACGCTGGCACCTGAGTCGCGACAGAGGCACACGAACTCTCGACTCAAATACATAGGCCGAGGATAACCGGCGTAAAATCCGTTATGGTTCCAGGGCATTATCGTCAAAGTACGATCTGTTGGTTTTAAAAACAGTAGCTCCCCCCCCCCCTCTTCTCAGTCTCTTCTGCCCTAGAAATCTCTCCGCTTTCTCTCTGTCATCAGCTTCCGGCGAGAGAGAGAGAGAGAGAGAGAGAGAGAGAGAGAGGATCCTGACGTCTCATCTCATATGGTACAGATCCCACGCAAACAACAGATCTGGTAGAAAGAGATTTTCAAATCAATTCCCTATTCCCCCTTTTTGAGTTTTTTTTCTCTCGTGATTTTCAGCTGATTTTTCATTTATTTTTCGGAATTTTGGCTCATCTAATTCTAGAATTCAGAGGATCATTTTTTTCTACTTTCTCGATTTTCTTTTTAATTTTTTTTTCTTTATTTTCAACTTTATTTTTTCAATTTTTTAGAATTTCCGTATTTATCTGATAGTTAAATTTGCACGAATAGTTTTTTTTTTAATTTTTTTTATTTAAAATGATATTCAGCTATTTTTGGATTTATTTTTGCAATATGAGCTCATTTGACAGTTGAACGTGGATGATCAGAACAGATCTAAGCTTTTTACCAGAGCAAATGATATTTTATTTATTTATTTATTTGATTTTTTGGTGAATTTTCCATTATAGACATCTCGAAATGATTTCTCAAATGGCAGAGAAAATCTCCTATTTTTTTCTATTTAAAATAATTCTAGAAAAATGATTTTATAGAGTTTTTGTGATTTTCGTCTCCATTCCTTCCTTTCTTTTCTAAATATGTTGGATTTTCGGTACTGCGCATCAGCAAACTTATATGGTTTGCTTAAGAGCAGCATTCTGTACACATGAGGGCCCATTTCTCGGCGATCCAAACCGTTGATCTTAATTTCCACCATACAAATGGTGGTTGCCCTGAGAATCATTCGGGCTTGATGATCGTAACCTCTGCATTTTTTATCATTTTCCCTCTTTGAATGTGGACCGTTGCTGTATAGCTTCCTAACCATCCATTTGGAAGACAACAATCTAAGCGTTGGGATACCTTCTATTCTGTTTGGTGTCCATGGCGTGCTATATCCACCACCCGAGGTTATAATAGAACTGACGGTTTGGATTAGTGTCATACGTTTGCTGATGAGCTTCACCGATAATTCCCCCTTTTTTTTTTTTGTGAAATTTTGGTCTATAGTGCTTTTAAAAATCAGATCCGTTCAATTTAGAAAATTTCAGGTCTGTATTACTTTGAAAGATCAGATTCGTTCACTTGGTGTTGATTCAGCAGGAATTCTCGTCGAGAGGTTTGAGTCATGTTGTTTTTATTTATGTAGTTGATGGTCTTTGCTCGCTGTCTGCTGGAAGAAAGATGAAGCTGCGGCGTTCTTTGGGCGCAGCGGTTTACCGATCTCTCCTGGATTTGGAGTGTGAAAGAAAGACAAAACAGGAATCGGTCGATAAACCTCTGCATCCAGCGGCGTTCACGCACTCCCTCTGGCCGTTTTCTTTCTCTCTGGCGTTTTCCGTTGGCATTTTGGCTTAAATTGTTGGAATTTTTCTATGTTATGTTGTATAATTATCATTTAGAGTTCCTCCTGCATCAAGTGCATGGGATGGTTGGAGAAGTGGATGGTGGTCACTGCATAGTGGATCCCGACTTGTCCGAATTGTGGAGTTTAATGGAAAGTGAAAAAAGGAAATTGTTAGCTCTTAACTTTTTGACGTGGAAAATTGATGGCTGGGATTGCCCTGTCAGTGACTTTCAACCGTAGGCATGGTTCTAAATGTAGGCAGGTCGTTTGTTATATTAGCCTGTGGAAAAATGACATGATATGATGTCATGTATCTGCAAGGTGTTCCGTAACGTAATGGTGGCCGTGACGGCCACCACCGTTCCTTTACTATACGGGGCATAACGGCTGTTACGGCCTTGTAATGGCCAGTCTCTCTTTTTTATTTTTATTTTATTAAAAAAATCCCGAAAAACCTATATCTACCCCTGTAATGTTATTAAAAAATTTGAAAAAACCTATATATGTTTCATAATAAGACCATTACGGGGCTATTATTATGACCTTTATAGGGTATGTAATTGTGATGTGTTTAACGGCAAATACGGGTCATTTTTTTCCATAACGCTGTTTATGGCCGTTACGACCCTGTAACGTGTAACGGTTGCCACCGTTACCTTTACAGCACACCATGCGTATCTGTAACAAGGCTTTATCAGCCCGGATCATTTAGAATTTTTTTTAAGCCAAAATTAAGTAAATTTTTAGGAAGAAAAAAGAGAATGATAAGATATTCAAGAATCAATCCTTTTTTATTTATTTTTATTTTTTTATATTTGGATACGCATAAATGGCGTATCGGTCCATTCTTTTAATGAGAATGTTTTCGTCGTTTTGACTTATTGATGATTTGGTCAACTAAAATGGGCCCTAATTGAACACAATCAATCATGATTTGGTGACTAGTGCCCACTGCAATGAAATACAACAGAGAAGATGAAAATATTAAAAGAAAGGGAAGGTCTACCCTTCTTTCCATATTCCCTTAATGGTCTACTTCGCTTTGATTTGTAGAATCCCATTGAAATCATTTTTTAAATCCCAAAGTAGCTCTAAATCTTGCCCTAAAATGAGTTTTTTTAGCTTCTTCTCATGGTTTAAATGAAAAAAGAAGAAGAGACTTGAGTGAAATTTGAAAAAAGAAAATTCAAAGTTGGTTGTATCGGCCGTATCAGCCGTATCGTTGCTGATACATCCCACTTCGGCCGATACGGGCCGATACAAGCCACTACGGGTCAAGTTTCTTGTATCGGGCTGATATACCTACCTGCATCATGTCTCATCATCTCGTGCTGATACAGATATGATATGGTCATATTGGCCAATTTGATAACTGATATTCATTCCAATGACCATAGGTCATCAGTGGATTGTACCCGCTAGACAGACGGTATGGATGCATTAATCACACCTTGAGTTTGCATCCATCGATGTGACCCTCCTCCATTAAGTTTGCATGATGGGCGGGGCGGGTCTTGGCCATCCATGTAGTGGTTCATATCCATTGTTGACCATGGTTGAAAAGTGCTTTCATCAGATGATTCCAGTTATTCGAACTGTGGAGTTTAGATGGATAGTGAAAACTGAAATAGTTAAACTGTTGACGTGGAAAATTAATGGCCTGGATCACCCTATTGGTCAGTTTTCTGAATGTGGGTTATCCAGGCAATCATAGATCCACCCAGTAGACAGGGTTTAGATGCAATAGTTACGCTTGAGGCAAGATACGAGCGCTGTCATGGACTATCTTGTTAGGAATTGCAGTTATATTATTGTTGTAGATCTTTCTAGCTCTTGATGTTCGTGATATCTCAATACTTGATCTCCCTCCATCCCTCAGGCTGCAGTTGTTTTCTAGAATCCATTGATTTTCACTTGTTTTATAAACCTTTGCTTGGCACATCCTGTGTACTAGGCACAGCCCATAATCTGCTATCCATCAGTTGGTTCCACCTGTCATGATGCCAGTCCCAAAAAATCATGCGAGGTATATGTAGAGGTGGCGTGAATATCGGATGCCTTGTAACCCTTTGTTGCGTCTTAGCAAATTTAGTTTTATTTAGCTGTCCATTATTAGTTCTATTGCAGGTCCTCCCAATTAATTTGGATACGGCTTAGATGATGATTGTCTGTTTGGAGATCTCAGTCAAAACCGTTCCACCGTTCCACACCGTGAAGTACTTCTGACCATCATGTGCTTGCAACATCCAGCAGTTCCAGCATGGTGGCCCCACCATGAGGATCACCTTGTGCGAAAAGAGCACTATCCACTCATCAGTTGTGCACCAGCATAGGAAACAATGTATGGCCATTGATAAATAACAAAATGCTAGTTGTGGCAACACATCAGGTGTGCTACACCATAGAAAAAAATAACTAGTCCAACTGTTCGACCCGTTGAATTACTTACCATGTGTGTGCAACATCCAGCGCTTCCAACGAGGTGGCCCCACCATGAGGATCACCTTGTGCAAAAATAGCACTATCCACATCATTGGGGCCACGCCACGCCATGGAAGCAATTATGGTCATTGATAAATGACAAAATGCAAGTGTGGTTGACTCATCAGGGTGTTACAAGTTTACCCCAAGAACACAATGCATGTCATTGATAAATAACAGAGTAAAGTTTGGTCCATTCAATATGGGTGTTGCTGATTTTTTTAATTTTTGCAGAAGGTGATCCTTATGATGGGTCCAACTTATTGGACAGGTGGATGCCCCCACATAAAGGTTGGAAGTTATGGACTGGGTGTATGGTAACTTGGGGTCCAACTGGTTGGACTCATGACCCTCTCAAACGCAGTGTATATGCTTCTTGAGAGTTAGTTTTGATCTGCTTGGAGGAGTAAAATGGATGTTTGAATATGATTCATCATAGTCCACTAGAGTATCATGTGCCTCTTCTTTTTCCCTTTCAACTAATTGAGTCTCCAAAGCGTTCATTGTGAAAAATCAGTCCGTTTAGTCTCGTTTGGGTAGCAATGATTTTAGTTGCCTTTTGCTTCTCATCATTACCAAATGGAGAATTCATGACTACTGACTTTGGCACTGTTTTTTCTTTTAGGTGTTGTTTGGCTTTTGGCAATTTAGAAGGGCCTAAAGAATTTGTTGCCACAAACAAAACCTGGAGGTTATGTTTGTCATATTGGGCACTAGGAATGTAATTACATTGAATGCATAAGCAGCATTAGTGTTTGGGAAGGAATTCATTTCCCTGGCTGGCCTCTGGAAAGGAATTAAAAAAAGGCACAAGCTAGAATTGGTTTCCAACTGGAAATCATTTCTAAGCGAGGAATGCAGCCCTACTTGCAGATTCCTTTCTAGTTGGGTATGTTTTTGGGGAGCCAAACTACCTGTTAGCTTCCTTTGTATGGGTGGTGTCAGCCTCCTAAGTAGTTTTTGTAAGTGTTAGTGGACTATTTTGTCAATCTTACCTACATGCAGCAGCATCAGGGATTCTGATTCTTGTTGTTTTTTATTTTATTTTATTTTATTTTATTTTATTTTTATAAATGGAATTTGCAGGCTAATCATTATTCCTCTATAATCTTAAACTCACCTGTTCATGCAAACCATCTTCCCATTTTCTTTGCTTCGGAAAAAAAATGGGGCATTGTTCATTTCAGCTCAAGTTGAATATGCCCGAGTTCCTAATGAAGGCGAAATAAATCAGACAAGGATTTGAAAAGAATTTTCATCGGTTTCACCTTTTCTACAGTGGCTTTTGTACAATGGTTTCATAGTATATCGGCTTTGGGGGCCATACCAATAGTCATTGTTGTCTTCAAATGCAACAATAAGTTGGTTATAACATCATTAGGATGAATTTCCAAATTGGCCCACTTTCAGTCTAGCTAATTTGCTTCTTTACTGAACGCAGATTTTTAAAGCTCTTATGCTAAATGAATACTTTCTACTGCAACTTTAGGTAAAGGCTTAAGTAGAGCATTTGCAACATCAAATCGAGCACCAGCCATATTGTTTCAAATGCTCTTTTCAGGCCTTTACCTGATACCATATAACATGGAGTGCTTCCACATGTCAGTTGTGCATATCTGAAACGGCTAATATCACATGCACATGTAAGGTGTGTATATGTTTACATACGGCACCCTTTTGTGAATATGTATACATACGGCACCCTTTTCTACTTGGGTCAACTGCCTATGTGAACAATCAAAATGCTCACGGGCAGCTTTTTCTTACTAGTGCATGTGAGATTAGCACGGTTTCTCATATAGCCATTTTGATTTCTTAGCATACCAGCTCTGGAGCATTGTTCTATCTAACACTTGTTTGTATGCAAGTTACATAGACTGTACAATACCTTTGGGAGTTATCAGTTGTGATATATTGAAGGGCTTAGTTGTAATAGGATAATGATTTTACTAAAAAAATTCTATTACTATGGCTGATTTTACTAAAAAAAAATTCTATTATTATGGCTGATTTTACAAGGAGTTTTATTTTACTATGCGCATGACGCTTTATGCACAGGCACGCAGAAATTGTACCCATTGCATATACTAACTCAAATAAAACCTACTAGATTGTGCATCCCACTGTTGTCAGGTTACATACCAAGATCATATTGGTTAAAAAATTGTAAACCTTGATTTGTGGACACTTGTTTGTGGAAATAGGAACGCTGTATAGCCCCTTGTTAATGTATGCTTGTTTCATTTTAACTGTCCAATAAATGTCCACCAATCCTATAGTCAGATATTCCATGAATACTCTAAACTGGTTATGATAATTTGGATGGTTTAATTTGACTAATTGCCTGCCACACGTGCTATTTCTAAGTGCCTGCCTATCATCGATCACACTGCGAGAGTATCAAAATTTTTATCTTATTTCTCACCCCTCAGCTCCTGTTGATTGCCATTTTACCTCTTGTATGTTCTGAAATTTTGAGCAGGGATTCTTGTCGTAGTTGACTTTCGTGATATTTATTTGTGGTTTTATACTATGGAAATTGTAGTACCTTCAGATTGCTTAACTGATTCTCGAGGCAGTTTGCAGCAATGGAAGAACCATAGATGCATGAATGGTTTCTGCAATTGATACGTGGTGTTCCTCCTGTTGGTCATCCCCTTGCGTGATTAAGGCTTCACTAGGTACGTCTGTTCAAAATAGTGTTGTGAATTACTCAGACAAGTTTATTAGTTCATCTCTCCTGGTGGTGCTCTTAAGAACATCTACAATACATTTCAGTAGAAGTAATCATAGTGTATGGATTGTTTGTGCGGGAGGAGGAGCAAGCTTTGGGAGCTGGGTAGGCAAGGAGGATGCCCACAGAACACCTGGAGGACTCCATGGTAGATACTGAGGGGTAGCCTGCCTTGGTGGCGGAGCAAATGCTTGGCTAGTGAAAGGGAAAGTAGATATCTGCGGCTGCTGCGGAGGACAAATTGAACCTTGTGTCCAGCAAAGAAACTTTTCAGCAGTTGGGAGTCCTTTTCGACCATGGAAAGTGACGACAAGTCGAACAGCACCAAAATGCGAATGAGTGTATCCTTTTCGTTTCTACTCAGGTCAATTTTGAAGAGTGATGAACTCTTCAAACCGGTTGGCATGTATCGGTGCCTGATTGAATTTGGAAGACGGGGCATACTCTCGGATAAATTTTTGCTGTTTGGCGACAAGCTGTTTGAATTTGGTTGTGATGGAGGTGTTATTTTTCTGGAAAAACTGGTAGGGATTTGAGACTGGGGATTGAGTTGTTGGGACCTTGTTATCTACGTACTCTATTTCATACAGATAATCATACTTATTACCGTATAAGACGCAAGAGGGAGTGTTTTTGGAGAACTCATATTTTTGGTGAAACATGTAGGATGTATGTTTTGGAATAGGTAACTTTAGCAAACTCTACTTATTTTGGTGCCACATAGTTTGATTCAACTCGCTTTGTTTTATCAAGAACGTATTGGCTACAAGGGGAAGACTTGAACGCCATCACTAGGCAAATGGTCGAAAACTCACCAATTAGCTCTTGATTTACACAAAGGAGTTCTATAACCTTGTTGTTCAATAGATACTGCCAAACCTCGTCTTCTGTTACAGAAGATCGCACGGAGTGCAACTGTAGGGCATACTAATCAAGGTGACTATAACTATGTACTAAGAAAAGGAGATAGACTCTCATTAAACCAAAATACAATAGATTTTACCTGAAGGTAGTCCTGTCAATAGCATACATCCCACACTGGAGAGATTATTAGTCCATGGCTTTGATACCAATTAAACCCTAAACTCTAAAACATTCAACTGTACTGTAGCAAAATTAATAAATTGCTTGAAATATCTGAAACAGTGAAACTAGGGTTTTTTCATAAAACATCGTAATAGGATACAAAAAGCATAATTATAAGGCAGATGGTAAAACTTAAACAAGCTATAATACTTGGCGGAGACATTGGTATGATGAGAGTTGATGAGGGCGTAAATGGGTAGTACGGGGACAATGAGCGTAAAATATAATATCTCTAATAAAATGAAAGCGGGAAACACCATGCTAATATTCTCTTAATAAGAACTCTGAACTTAAAACAATTTTTATTTCTTACAAACATTACATAAGGAAACAAACTCAAACAGACTTTCAATTTTTCTCTACTCTCTCTAACTCTTCTAGTTTACTTATTAGAAGAGTGATGACCGGTATTTATAGGCGACTCGTTGCTTGCTTGCGGGCTTCAAAACATACTTCAAATCTTCGAAACCTTATCGGCTAGTGTGGATGTGACGGTTGTCAGGCTATGTAAGGGGCCACCTTATGTTGGGCTATGTCGAGTGAATCATAGGCCTTATGTTGGGCTATTCTTAGAGTTTATTTATGCCAGGTATTGGCATTGCTGAGTGATTAATTGATGAGAGATTATTATTAAGTTCTACTTCATTTTCAGTGAAGAGTGTTGTTGAGAGAACCAAGTATTCTTAGTTATTATTTCTGGTATTTCTTGATTAATCCATTTTGAGAACTATGAATCTTTTTTCAAAAAATTTCGAAATGCTTTATTATACATTCCTTAAAATTGTTAAATTGATTTATATAATGCTTCTTGTATAGAATCATTTACATGAGATTCGTGCTTATGGATTTTATTGATGGAAAAACCGCAGTCTAAAGAGCAGGTGGAGATCCTCACAAGTTGGCCTGATGAAGCTGATAGCATTGATCATCCCATTTTCCTATAATCGAATTTTCAATTTAAAGACATGGTGTTAAATGCTATTTTATGTTTATGTGGTTGTGGTGTGATCACATTTAAATACTTGATTGGGATGGTACCATCAATATCCGGGCCGACCTCAGGCCCGGCCCGGCCCGTTGACAAAAATATTGGTGGGCCACGGAGCTTGGGGATTGGATTTCCTCCTCTTATCTCAAAGTTGGTCGTTTGCAGGTTGAAATTTTTGGCAGAAAACATGGGAGAAATTTAGGGCAAAAAATAGTGGGGCCCACCATGATGCATGGATCATATCCATGCCATCCATCCATTATGCCGGCTCATTTGAGGGCATTGATATCATTGGACGGTCCAATGCGATGTTTATATGCCATCCAACCCATAAGGTGAGTCACGTCATGATAAGAAAAAGACCAAATACCTTCAAACGTTGTTCTAACCCGAATTTTGTATACCGTGGCCACATCATACATGAGGAGGGAAACCGGTTGATTTTTGTGCAAGAAGATCTACGCATTACTTCCAGCGAGATGGATGGCTCGGATCTTGCATACGTGTCTCATATTGCACGCGTGATTGTGTGTGGATGGGCAAGTCCTCTCACGTGTGTGGAATAAGCAACAACTGCATAAATAATGCCTAATCATTTGATGGGCGCGGATTGGGTACTACCCCAACCAGGAACTTGCTAGAGATGGAAGGTCATCTCTGGGGATCTTTGAGGCTCACCGTGATATAAGAACTTGCTAGAGATGGAAGGTCATCTCTGGGGATCTTTGAGGCTCACCGTGATATAAGAACTTGCTAGAGATGGCAGGTCATCTCTGGGGATCTTTGAGGCCCACCGTGATGTATATGTTATATCTGATCCGTCCATCCATTTTGACAGATCATTTTAGGGCAGTATCCATAAAAGGAGGCATATTGAAATATCTAATGGATCACACCACAGGAAGCAGTGGGGATTGAAAGGTAACCGTTGAAAACTTCATGCGGGGCACGGAAGTTTTGGATCAAGCCAATATTTATGTTTTCCTTTCGTATAGTTCTATGTGACCTTGTGAACAAAACCCGGTAATGCCTTCATGTACAATTCAAATGCTCGAAAGAACCCCTTATAATTAGGGGTGCACATCGAACCGGGAGAACTGTGGAACCAGACCGGAACCGACCTAACGGTCGAGTTTGGTTCCGGTTCTAGAGTGCATCGGTTCTGGTTCTGGTTCTAAAAATTAAAGAACCGTTTAGTTTGGTTCGGTTCGGTTCCGGTTTTGGGGTATGTAGAACCAAACCAAACCGTGATTCGAACCATGGATCCGAACCGTAAATCCGAACTGTGGATCCGATCCGTGGAACTGAACTTGGAACCGAAACCGTGAGTTTACAATATATTTTAGTTGTATATTTGACTCATGATTAATGGTTTACAATGCACCATTTGCTTGTTTTCAAAAATGTATTTTTTTCATACCATATACAATATCTAAACCATTCATCAAGTGGATCACAACATGAATGGACAAGGGTTAAATTATAAAATAGAACATGCAATCGAACCGGTTTTCACGGTCCGGTTCCAGTTCGATTGTAGGGTGCTAACGGTCTGGTTCTGGTTCCAAAAATCCTGGAACTGTAAGGAACGGTTCGGTTCCGTTTCACCCCAAAACCGGACCGGATCGAACCGAACTGTGTGTAACCCTACTTATAGTACACTCCTTATAATGCGATCGTAAATAACCGAAACTGATATCATGATGACCACCCTCGTCTATTCCGTACTATTTTCTATGCCTATGTGCACGATGATCAACGCCCTTGATCAGACATGGACTAGTCATGCATAGCGCATACCCAACTGAACGGAACTCCAAGACTTCGAAACCCATTTCATATCGACCGCCCCATTGCTGCGATCGCGAAGGTACCACCCGTGCATTTGTACGATGCTCCGTTAGTGAGATACAACCGCGAAGAATCGTTAGTGTATCATGTATGCAGGGTGCCATATATTGCATTTCACACATGTGCACAACACATATCATGCACACATGCACTATGCCCATACATGGGTGAGAGAATCTCTACCCATGGATGAAAAATAAACATCACGGTCGGCCCTAGGACGTTTTCAACAATAGGAATTCAATCCGTACTCTGGTTATGCGGTGTGTTACACTTAGTATTAAATCTGCCTCCTATGTTTACTCATGCTTTAAAATGACATGTAAAAATGGATGAATGGTGTGGGTAAAACATAAACATCTAGTGGATCCCACGGATCTATGACAGTACCCTCTGTCTCTGCTAGGTACCCTTCGGTAGAACCCAATCCGCGCGGCCGCGCGCTCATTTTATACACTGGCATTGTATGGCGCTTGATATGCATGCGCTCAGAAATTGTACACGTGGATACATTGAGTCAAATTAAACACTCTAAGTTAAGAAATGTCAACTTACAATCCCAAATCAGATTGGCTGAACGATGCTAACCTCTAATTGGTGGAAACTTGTTAGCTTAGCTGAAACAGGACCAATGGATAGTTTTTATTTGAACCGTCCATTCCGACGGCCAGATGATAAAACCATTGTACTTTTGGGTTATGTAAGTTACTCCTACTTGTACAGGTTCGCTTGGACAGTCCAATCGACATATCTGAACCGTCTGTTTAGTTCATAAAACATTTCTTCTGAGACCAATGAAATATGGGACTGATCAGATGGTTCTATCATTCTTGATCTGGGCTTCTATAGTCGTTCCTTTTCCACGTTGGAGATGGGAGGATTAGCCGATTAGGTGAGACCCCGGATCCACTGAGATGGGTGGGACCCCTGACTGTAGGGCTTACAGTGATGTATGTGCCTTAAATCTACTTTACTGCATGATCCCATAAATGAAGCTGACTCAAATCTTAGGTGGACCACACCACAGGAAACAGTAGTGTTTGAATCCCCACCATTAAAAACTTCATGTATTCCACCATAATGTTTATTCGCCATCCGACTTGTTGATAAGGTCACAAACACCTGGATGAAGAGACTACACAAATATCATCTTCATCCAAAGTTTTTGTGGCCCACAAGAAGTTTTTAATGGTCAATCACCACCGTTTCCTGTACTATCGTCTATCTAGGATTTGGAACTGCTGTACTTTTTTGGATCATGCCCTAAAATGAGCTTTTAATATGGATGGACGGCTCGGATGTAGTCACATACCTCATAGTGGGCCCCACAAGCAGGGTTCCCACCCACCTCGGTGGATCTAGGGTCTCACCTAATCCACTCCCTTTAGAGATGGGATGGTTGTGATTGCCTATCGAAAGTGATTTTCTGGAATCATAAGCAATCCCCGATTGGCCCCTGCAAATAGACCCTGGACCCGTTTTTGTATAAACAATCTTGACCGTCCATGTTGAATGCCATTTATCAAACGGTTAATATTTTTCAAAATTATGTGATGTTTTCATGGTAGACCATGAAATATATCTTGGACTAATGGACGGTCTGGATCAACGGATCTTACTGTTTAAGTGTCCACTTATAGTGCTCTTAGCACTGCAACATCTCCATACATAGAAATTGGTAAACATAACTTGGACAGTTTAATCTGAACTTATTGGATTGGGAGCGGATTAGGTGCGGCCCGGCCTCATCCAAGCCGGTGTGCCCTTTAAAGTGGGGCCCGCCTTGATATATGTATTCTATATCCACGTTGTCCATTCATCCATTTTTCTATATCATTTTAGGATATGAACCCATAAGTGATATAGATCCAAATTTCCAGTGGACCATAATTAGAGGTGGGCAAGTTGGACCCGATCCGGTAGATCCGACTAGATCCGACCCGATTCGGTACCGTTCCGAACAGAACCGACGGCCTAGATCGGCCTGATTGAATCTGTCCATCCAGATCCGGTCGTTTTTTGGATTGGATTCGGATAAGGGTGTATCCGAACAGAACCGATCCGAAAACCCGGACCGGAAGGGTCCGAACCGACCCGACCCGACCCAACCCGGGATATAAATATCCCTCTTTTTTTTGTAAAATTCTTTCTCCACACATCTTTAGCTTTTCATTTGGCGCCAAAAAACCCCGCCCAATATAGCCCCAACTCTATTTCTCTCTCTCTTTATCTCTCTTTATATGTCTCTCCCTATATTCATCTCTCCTTTTTTTGTTGAAGAAAAAGGTAAGAAGAATGCTAGTTAGATATCTTGCGGTGGGTTTTGGAGTTTTCATGGGATTTCTCTGTGGGAGAGAAATATGCATGGAGAGCCGTTGGGTTTTGGAGATTGATTTTTATGTCGGAGAGGGAAATACATTGAAAATTGGTATAAAGCTATGTAAGAGAGAGAGAGAGAGAGAGAGAGAGAGAGAGAGAGAGAGAGCCGTAGCAGGCAAGGTTGGCATATAGATATTTACCTGCTGGTTGACGGAAGCGTATTTGCTGGTGTACAACGTGGATTTGCGGGTGTAACGTTAGCAAGGTCTGTGGGTCTGATTACAAGGTATGTGTTATATCCAAATTACTATCTATCCATTTGCAGTGGACCACACTATGGAAAGTAGTGGGGGATTGAATGTCTACCATTGAAACCCTTCTTGGGTTCACAGATGTTTTGTATCAATAAGAAATTTGTTTTTCCTCTTCCCTGATGTCTTTGTAACCTTACGAATAGATGGGATGAAAATAAACGCTATGTTTGGCCGTACAAATTGTTCAACGGTGAAAATCATTATCTCTGCTTCTATTTATGGTGTGGTCCAGATGATCTTCGGATATGATTAATTTTTTGGATAATGCTCTAAAATGAACTCTAAAAACAGATGAATGGTATGGATTTACTAAATACATCACTGTGGGGCCATGTAACTTTGATCTCCTTTGAACCGTTCGTACAACTCGGAGCTCAAGGAGCGTCAATGCTCATCTTCACACGACACGTGCAGAGCAGCTGTGTAGCTAGTAGGAGCTATAGCCTACTCCCCCGACACCAGCCATTGGTTGATGGTCGGTGCTCTATGGGGCCCACCATGATGTATGTGTATCATCAATGCCGTCCATCTTTTTTTATATATCATTTTATGATATGGTAAAAAAAATGAAGTATATCTCAATCTCAAGTGGACCACATTACAGGAAACAGTGTTGAATGAATTTTCACCGTCAAAAACGTTTTGGGGGCCATAAAAGTTTTGGATCAAGCTGATATTTATTTTTTCCCTTCATCTAGGTCTTTATGACTAAATCAACAGATTGGATGACAAATAAACAGTACAGTGGACCTTAGTAGGATTTTAACTGTGAATATTCATTCATTATTTTTGTCCTGTGGTGTGGCCCACTTAAGATTTATATCCCTATCATTTTTTGTACCAAGCCTAAAATGATTTGTAAAAATTGATGAACGGCATGGATGAAACACGTACATCATGCTGGGGCCCACAAATCACCGATTAGAGTAGCCAATCTGTTTGCACTCGTACATGGAGCAGTCATTTAGGTGGTAGGAGCTATCGCCTATAAGACAGCGATAGCTATAGCCGATAAGACAGCAAGAGCTATAGCAGCTAGCTGGAATTGGATTGCGTACTGAGCTAAGTAGGCTCTTATCGTACTGAGGAAACTTTGTTGGGCCCACCGTGAATGCTTGTAGTTTATCCACGCCGTCTATCTGTTTTTCCAAATCATTTTAGGGGTTGAGACAAAAATTTAAATATATAAAAAGCTCAAGTGGACCACACTACAGGAAATAGTGGAAGGATTGATTTCCACCATTGAAACATTCCTAAGGCCCACTGTGGTGTTTATTTGTTTTGAATCATGCTAATATTTGTTTCTTCAGTTCATCCCAGTAGGAATGACGTTATTAACGGTATGGATGTCATGTAAACTTCACCGTCGAACCCAGGGAGGTTTCAACGGTAGAAATTTACCTAACCACCTTTTCCTTTAATACGGCCCACTCAAGTCTTGGATCTTGTTCACTTTTGATCTTATATTCTAAAATGATCTCAAAAAACGGATGAACGGAGTGGATTCCTGAAAAATATCACGGTGGACCCCACCTACAATCCCAGCACAGGAACGTTGTGCGAATGGCTTCGGCAGGAAATCCCATCCCTACTTAGCGTGTCGTGCACGCCAATACAAGCCACCTGTACTCTCGAGCTCCGAGTTGTACGAACGGTTCAAATGAGATTTACATTAGATGGGCCCCACAATAATATATTTATTTTATCCATACTGTTTTATCCATTTTTTGTGGTCATTTTAAAGCATTTGGAGAAAAAATGAATCATATCTAAAGCTCAAATGGACCACACTGAGAATAGCAGCGAGGATAATGATTTTCACAATTCAAAAATTCGATTCTTGCCAAATCCGATCCGACTAGTTTTTTTGACCGAGTCTGACTCGGTTTGGGTCAGGCCAACCACATGACGGATCTATTCGGATAAGATGCTCCAAACCCGGTCCCGGATAGGATCGGATTCGGATTAGTCCAGGCAGCTTTCGGACACAACCGAGTTGGACCAAATCCGATCCGACTCGGTCCGATGCCCACCTCTAAAAATAATGTTTGTGCCATTCAATCAAACACGAGGCCACATGTGTTAGCGATGGCCTATGTTTGGTTAATGTGTGTGATTAGAAAATTATGGGCATTCCAAAGTTATATTTGACTCAATGTTTAATTAAATGATAATGCCTCCACGTAGAGATGAATCATTTAAAACCAAAATCTAGGACTCAACCACCTTTTCCACCATAAGTTGCAATGATCAGGCAATTTACAAAAGGATAAGAGTTAGTACTTGATGAATTTTTATTTTACCTTATATTTAATAGACTTATTCTGTCGCCGATAATTGTAACCAATGTATTTCTCAATGGAACGAAAATGAGCAGATCACATCAGAAGAGAGCTAAAACAATGTCAATTTTATTAATTTTTAAATGATGCACAGTACCATAGACAGAGTAACTATTCAATTAGAGAAAAATAAATAAAAACGAGAGATCAATAGTTGAACAGCCCGTTTGTTGATAGAGTAACTATTCAATTATAGAAGAATAAATAAAAACAAGATACCAATAGTTAAATAGCCCGTATGAACAAACGATATGGGTGAGTGGTCACTAGCATATGACGAGAATGTTTGATCTTCTAATAGGGACTTAGTTGATCCGGATCCAATAAAAGAAGGTTGTGGATATTTATCCTACTCCTACAGTACTGCAGTGCTGACACTTGATAGTAATGACTTAATCTAAAGCTTAAATGTTCTGCAACATGACTAGACAAAAAGTAGAGAGACTAAAACTATACTAAGATAGAAATCAAGATCGTAAAGATAAATTGTATTTAGTGTGGGCCTAGAATCCTTCATCGCATTCTCTTATTATAACTTTTGGAGGGGACAAAACCCTCGCTAAGTTTCCTGGTTGGTCCAAGATTCTTCGTAGCCACCGCGCTTAATTGTTCTCTTATTATCATTGCCGACCCAATAGATCTCCTAATATCATAAACTATTTTCAATTCTGTTGCTGATGTGGCTCCAAAGATCTGCAGATCTTTGGGGTTGTCTCATCCTTATTGGTCACAAACATTTTCAGAGCTCCTATCATGACCATGAAAATCTATAAATCTGATGGGACCAATTTTGTTAAGTTCGGTTAAAGTCTCAATCCATTAGTTTTCATTTGGTTAGATATCTGTACGATCTTCGAATGTTTATAACCACCGAGAAAGCTACGAATGCCTCTAGAAGATCTCCCACTTTGAAATGATTGTGAGAGATGATCTTAATAAGCATGTTCAAATATGTGATAAGATCCTTGTCTTGTTGGGTCTTTTATAAATATATTGAACATAAGTGCGAATACAATTTTGTCATTATTAGGCGCCTGCTACCTGCACATATCAACATCCTATTAGCCTATGAGAGTGTGTCAAAAACAGGTGTAATCACATACCATAAGAAAACAGTGGTGATCGACCATTAAAAACTTCATATGGGCCATCAAAGTCTTTGATCAAGCTAACATTTATTTTTCCCCTTCTTTCAGGTTCGTGTGTCCTTATCAAAATTGCAAATAAACATTACTAAAACATTATGGTGGGACCTAGGAAGTTTTTTAATGGCATTCTTTCAATAACCACCATTTCTTATAGTGTGGTCCACCTAAGATTTGGATTTGCTTGATTTTTTGGCTCATCCTATAATGATTTAAAAATGAATGGAAGGATAAAACATATACATTGGGATGGGTGCACAGTTCTTTTTGCAGTACCCACCAGTAGCGAGCTCATATTGAAGGGGTCACTACTAGGGGTGTACATCGAGTCAAACCAAGTCGAGCTATCCCTAGCGGGGGTGGCTAACATGGAGTGTGTATACTAACATGGGTGTGTACTAACAAGCTAACCTAATGGTTGACCTCAGCTCGAACTTGGCTTGGCTTGGTCCTTGAGCTTGACTGGCCAGCCCGACACGGTTCGGTCAGCAGCTCGGGCCGAGTTCGAGCCAAGATCGAGCCGGGTTTGCCATTGAGGCATTTTCACGAACACCTGAACTGCAACTTCAAATACCACTTATTTACAAACAGAGGCAATGGTTTTACGAGTATTTTCTCAAACACCTTCTAAGTAACATTAAAAAAAAAAAAAACAAAAACAAAGAGAAAAAATGTATTTGTTTCAAGTACATACCTTCTTTGCTACCTTGACACCAGCCAAACCTTCCACGCCACCAGCCAAACGGTGGGTCATTTTATCAAACAGTTGGTGAGCAACATCAATGACAAAGTAACCGAGTCACTGAACGAGTTCGATCCAAGTCGAGTCGAGCTCGCCTGCTCGAACTCAGCTTCGAACCAAGCCGAATCGAGCTTTTTCGAGTTGAGTCGAGCGAGCTAACAGAGCTGGCTCTGTTCGTGTACACCCCTGGTCACTACCAAATCACCTAAGAGCCTCTTAACATGGGGCCCACCTTGATGTATTTATTATACATCCATGCCGTCCATCCATTTTTCCATATCATTTTATGGAATAAGCCGAAATGCCAAGTATATCCAACTCTCAGGTAGACCATACTGTATGAAACAGTGGTGATTTAATGATTACCATTAAAAACTTGTGGGGGCCACAAAAGTTTTGGAACAAGCTGATATTTGTGTTTCCCTTGAACCAGGTTTTTGTGCCCTGATAAACAGGTTGGATAATAAATAAAAATTACAGTGGGCCTTAGAAAATTTTTAATGGTAGGCGTTTAATCACAACCGTTTACTGTGGTGTGGTCCACCTGAGATTTGGATATACTTCAGTTTTAGTATCATGAAATATAATGAGCTGGCAAAATGGATGGCCGGCGTGAATAAGACACATACACCATGGTGGGAGCCCACATAGCCTTTTCAGCACTGACCGGTACCTACGTTGGTATTGGAGGGGTCACCGATGTGGGTGAGATCTGTGTCTGTGGGGCCACCATGATATATGTGCCTTATATCCACACCGTCCATCCGTTTTGAAAACTCATTTTAGAGTATGATACCAAATATAAATCAGATTTAAATCTAAGGTGGACCATAATACATGAAACAGTTGTAATTGACCATTAAAAATTCCTCATGGGCCACAAAAGTTTTGGATTAAGCTGATATTTGTGTGGTCTCCTCATCCTAGTGTCTGTGACCTTATCAACAGGTTGGATGGCAAATAAACATTCCGTTGGCCCATATGAATTTTTAATGGTGGGGATTCAATCACGACTCCTTCCTGCGTCGTGGTCCACCTAAGATTTGGATCTGTTTCATTTTTGGGATCATGGGGTAAAGCGAGCTGTCAAAATGGATAGTCGGTGTGGGGAAACGGATTGGCTACTCCCCCTGCCACCTGCCAATGGCTGGCGGTCGGTGCTCTGTGGGCCCCACCATGATGTATATGTTTCATCCATGCCGTTCATCTATGTTTCTAGATCATTTTATCATATGATACCAAAAATGAGATATTTTCCAATATCAAGTGGATCACATTATAGGAAATAGTGATGAATGAACGTAGACCATTAAAAAATTTTTCTGGGCCATAAAAGTTTTAGATCAAGCTGATCTTTGTTTTTTCCCTTCATCTGGGTCTGTATGACCTAATCAATAGATTGGATGTTAAATAAACAGTACAATGGGCCTTAGGAGGATTTTAACGGTGGATATCCAATCACTATTGTTTTCCTGTGGTGTGGTCCACCTGAGATTTATATCCCTCTCATTTTTTATGATCAAGCCCTAAAGTGATCAGTAAAAATGGATGAACAGAATGGATGAAACACATACATAATGGTGGGGCCCACGGAGCACCGACCATCAGCCACCGGGCTGGTGGCAGGGGAGTAGCCAATACGTTTCCTCGGTGTGGGCCCCATAGTTAGGGATCCACCCAAACCGCGCCCTACCGAAGCCGACTCACGTGGGTGAGGCCGGGGCCACACCTAATCCGCTCCCAATTGTATCCTATTCTGTAAGTGCCTGCGTATCATCCTTCACTCTCTACCAGAGCATCAAAGGAATACCTGTTCTCCTCCCGAGAGAGAGAGAGAGAGAGAGAGAGAGAGAGAGAGATGGCTGGTTTGCTTGCATGGGCAGCAGATGTAGTGGGTGGCGGTGGTCACGACGAGCACGGAGACGGAAAGGATCGACCGTTTCCCGTCGTCGTTTTCACGCCCGAGCAGCAGCAGTACGCCCGAGAACTCGAACAGAGGGCTGCATCCCTCCGCCGTTCCATCCAAGATCTACGGCTGAGAATCCCTCCCCCTCACATCTCCGAACGTCTGCCCCACCTCCACGCTCACTCCCTCGCTTCCAACGCCGCTCTCGCCCTCCAATTGAATTCTCACTCCACCACCCGCCAACAGGTCAGATCCCACTCTCTTTTCTTCTTCTCCTCAATTTCTGATGGATCCAACGGATGTGATGATCTGAATTCAGATCGGTAATCCCATGGGCCCCACCGTGCACACATGCTAACTTCCCTTGTTAGTTTGTCACCATTTAAAAAATGGTGGTGACTGATCCTACTCAATCGTGGTACTGATGTAAAGCTATCCAAAGACCATCTAGATTGCGGGTCTCATTGTAGATGGGGTTATTATCTTCAAAATCATGCTGATTAAGCGATCCGAACCATCCAATTAATGGCTATGAAATGGATAGTTAGAAATAAAATGGTGAGTGGTCCACATTTGAAGGAGAAAATAAAAAATAAAAAATTCAGATGGTTGATATGTTCTTCTCAGTGCAAATTTTCAGCTATGCTCCATCCACAGTTGGGCCAGTGATTTGGATGGTCTGGATTGGCATACAACTATGTCATGTGTATGGTTGAAGAGTCACCACCATTTTGTAAATGGTGCAGAACTAACATAGTTGTCTAGTCCTTGGAAGATAATGAGTTCTTCACTTCTGATGAATGAGGCCCATGGTCACATAATCCGGAACATTGGTCTGTTGTGTCCGAACGTTGTTAGAGAATGAATAGAAAATGTCCCTGATCAGACAATTTTAGCTGTTCCATTTGTGTCCTAAAGATAGATGGCTGACAAGAGAGATAGAGCGTCGGTATGCTTTCAAACTGAAAAATGGTTCTGATATTGTTGAATGAACAAGCGAAAGCGTTGTTGTTCTTCCAATGTGTGTTGATGATATCATTGTTATATGGAATGATGAAGTGTCAATACTCTGTAATGTAGGGGCATTTTCACACCGGACTCGAGTGGGGTTGCCTGTGGGATGTTGGGGCACACTCGGGGTGGCCCCCACCCGTGTGAGGCGGTACGCCGGTACCCATGTGATTTGGGGCACACGAGGGAGGTTCGGCCGACGTCCTAACGCATGAGATGTGGGGCTTGGGTTATGAGATAAAGGGATTGATTCGCCATGTTCTAACAGTTCAAGCTTTTAGAGCAAGTGGTTAATTGTCCTGCATCACTCTGAATTTTAGAATTATTTGGGACAAATGATTTCTACCAGGGACATGGGTGCACTGGTATTGAAGTGGCAAGGGAGAAGAGGGACTTATGTCACTCAACCAAGGTATTCTATAATGGTAATGGCAATGGCCATTACGGCTTTTTTTCTTTTTTTGAAAAAAAAAGACTGTTTTAGCCTTATGACAGGCTGTTACGCGCCATTTTTCTGTAATGCCTGTTACAGCCCCATAACATGTAATGGTTGCCACTATTACTGGCCGTTACATAACCATTTTTCTATACCCTATTCTCAACACAAGTATGCCCTAAGTTTGTGAGAGCAGTTTCTTAGGTGCTAAACTAGTCGATTCTCCTATAGAAGTTATTCATAAGTTAACCCCATGCGAGGGGGAGCCTCTCTAGGATGTAGTGCCTCTCATGTGGAAGTTGTTCATCAGACTCTTCGATATTCAAAGGCCTTATTTAGGCTGTGATGTTCTCTATGTTTCTCATGGTCTTTATTTTATTTTTCATTTTCGCTTACGTTGCCGATTGTGTTGGGTCAATTAGTGGTCAACACTTGGCATATGGTTATTGCACTTTCGTTTGTGGGTGTTATCCCAGTTTATTCATTCTCCATGTGCCTCTCATATGAAAGTCGTTCATCAGACTCTTCAATTTTTGAAGGCTTATTTAGGCCGTGATGTTCTCTATGCTCCTCACGGTCATCTTTTCATTTCTGCATATGTTGTTGCTGATTGGGTTGGTTGGTAAGTGGTCAACAATCTGCATAGGGTTATTGCGCTTTTGTTCACGGGAACTTGGTCACTTGGAGAAATAAGAAGCAATTTGTTATGGTTGGATCATTGATAAGAACATGGTAATGCTGATCATATAAACGGATTAGATCATTGATACATGGCCACAAATTCAAACTCTAAAGTCCCAACACAAAGTAAGTAACGCATCGAGATGTTTTGTAGCGAACCTCACTAAAAGTTATCACTTGATTGACGAGATGAGGGAGGTGGTAACGAATGTGATTGAAAGAATTTCAAGAGGAGATATTGATATGATTAAGAAATAAGGATATATATGAGGGCGCGGTAACAAATGTGAGGACCACTAGTGGAGAGGGCAAATGGGTTTCCAATTACTGTAGGCTTACATTAGGGGCCGATGTTGAGCTCGTATCCTTTTGTATTTGTTATAGACAACAATTTAATGAGTCATTTACAAGAAGAGGTCCCATGGTGTGTGTTGTTTGTAGATGACATAGTTTTGATTGACAAGACAAGGGAGGCGGTAAACGCAAAGCTAGAACTATAGACGAAAGCTTTAGAATCTAAAGATTCTAAAATCAGTTGGACCAAAATAGAGTATATGGAAGGCAATGCTAGTGATAGTTGGAGGGGAAACTTGGAATTAATTAAGATTATTATTATTATTATTTTTTTTAATGACAATAAGGTGTCCTTGCCCCTTATTAAGGTGAGACTATTCCATGCGGATGCATGCAATCACCCGCAGACCATGTGCATCGCGTAAAAGCACTGAGAGGGGAATTGAACTTGCACCTGTGGGGAATTAATTAAGATTGTTGACCTGGAGGTACCCCAAAATCACCATTTTCAGTATCTTGGTCAATAATTCATGAGAGCAAAGGAATAGAGAAGGATGTTGCTCATAGAATTAGAGCTAGGTGGATAAAGTGGACATGCACCTCTAGAGTTCTATGTGGTTGCCTCACACCAATTAGACTGAAAATGCTTTATGAGACAAAATGTTGTAATTGAAAAGATAGCTATAAAACCAAAAATGCTTTATGGGACAAAATGTTGGTAGGATGGATAAGTGTGGCCGAAATGAGGATGTTGAGGTGGATGAGTGGCAAGACGATGGGGGATAGAATTATAAATGAATGCTGCTGATGGAATTTAGGAGAAGCACCAATAGGTAATAAGAAGAGGGAAAGTATGGAGAAGAAGAATTGCATTAGTTAGGAGTGAGTTGGTTCAACTTGAAGGCTTTAGAAAGGGCAAGGGGAAGGCCCAAAATGGCGTGGATGGAGGTAGTAAGAAAAGATTTAATGACCTGTGGTTTAACCGAGTATATGGTCTTTAATAGAGTGGAATGGCAGAAGATGATTCATGCAGCCAGTTCCAATTAGTTGGGATAAAGGCTGAGGTGATGATGATGATGGTAACCCTAACATCTCATCAATAGATGTTTGCTGGATTTGGACCATTAAAATTTGCTAAATTCTTAAATTTACAATGATTCCATCTTTATGATTTTAATTACCATTGAGAATAGGTTTCTACAAAATACGCCATAATGTAATGAGTGAAACTTTATATGTATTTCATGGTCAAAATATGTTTTGGTCCTGAGGTTGGCTAAAAATTGTGGCTATGTACCAGTATGTTGTGTTCTTCTCTCTATATACTTAATTGTTGGGTTTTCCCCCCTTTTTTGCTAGGCACAATTAAGAGAGGTCACACTTCAAGAAGAAAATGTCGCATATGAAAAGGCTATATCGAATTGCCAAAAGAAAATTGAGGAGAAGTTGCAGGAAGCAGATCTACTGCAGCATAAGCTAAAGGTATATGAAGATCAAATTGCTCTAAAATTGTTCTGTATTCCATAGTTAAAGGTTCCTGTTCATCATTTTTTTGGAACTAAATAATTGTTGAGAGTATGTTATTGCTAACAGTTTCCTTACACAATTGTCTTACATATATTTATTTATATTTGTTTCCATCTACTTATGGATTTCTATTCTACAATCACATATCAGCATATGACTTTCATCAATTATCCCAGTTAAAATTTACTATTTTTTTCCCAAAAAAATTATTGATGATAGTTTAGAAGCATACCTGCCAATGTTGTCAAAATCGTTATCGTATCGCAAATCGTAATAGGGGTTGAATTGTATCGAATCGCAAATCGTATCGTAATCGTAAGATTTATTCAAATTCACAAAAAAATATATAAAAGACATGAAAAGATTTATGTAAATCATAAAAGATTAAAAACTCATCAATCATCCATTTACTATCAACATGTACCAAAAAAGTTAATGCAGGGGCATTTCACATTGGCTCGAGTGGGGTAGCCCGTGGGATGCAGGGACACACTCGGGGTGGGCGGCCCATATGATTTGGGGCCCACGAGCCCACGAGGGGGGTTTAGCCGAGGTCCTAACCCATGAGATGTGGGGCCCGAGCTATGAGATAAGGGGATTAATTCGCTATACTCTAACAGTTCAAGCTTTTAGAGCAAGTGGTTAATTGTCCTGCATCAAATTGGTATCAGAGTGGGAGGTCTCGTGTTCGAGACTCTTCACCGAGGGTGATTAATGCAGGGACATTTTCACATCTAGCTTCAGTGGGGTCGCCTGTGGGATGTAGGGGCACACTTGGGGTGGGCGAGGCCCACGGGGGAGGTCTCGTGTTCGAGATTCCTCACTGGGGGTGATTAATACGCATTTCACACCGGGCTTGAGTGGGGTAGCCTGTGGGATGCGGGGACACACTTGGGGTGGGCGGCCCGTGTGAGGCGGTACCCATGTGATTTGGGGCCCACGAGGGGGGTTCGGCCGAAGTCCTAACCCATGAGATGTGGGGCCTGGGCTATGAGATAAATGGATTAATTCGCCATGCTGTAACAGTTCGAGCTTTTAGAGCAAGTGGTTAATTGTCCTGCATCAAATTGGTATCAGAGCGGGAGGTTTCGTGTTCGAGACTCCTCACCGGCGGTGATTAATGCAGGGGCATTTCCACATCGGGCTCGAGTGGGGTAGCCCGTGGGATGCAGGGACACACTCGGGGTGGGTGACTCATGTGATTTGGGGCCAACGGGGGAGGTCTTGTGTTCGAGACTCCTTATCGGGGGTGCTTAATGTAGGGACATTTCACACCGGGCTTGAGTGGGGTAGCTCGTGGGATGCGGGGACACACTCGGGGTGGGCGGCCCATGTGATTTGGGGCCTACGAGCCCACGAGGGGGGTTTGACCGAGGTCCTAACCCATGAGATGTGGGACCTGGGCTATGAGATAAAGGGATTAATTCGCCATAATCTAACAGTTTGAGCTTTTAGAGCTAGTGGTTAATTGTCCTGCATCAAAAGTAATACATATCATGATATATCAATTGAGAAAATGTATATGGTATACACATCATGATAGTAAAGGATTTATCATTTTCCTTTGTTTTCTTTTGTTGTCTTTCGAAAAATTTACCTTTAAAAAAATATAAGTCCTTAAAATTTTGTTTTGTACCTTTCTTGAGTGTAGAATCATGTTAGAAAACATGACATTGAATTCCATTGTGAATAAAAAGATATCTTGATTTCTTTATTTTGAGTTTTTTAATATCAAAATCCCCAAAAGAAAAAAGTAGGACATTTTTAATAGGAGAGAGCCTTTTTCATATTTTATGAGCAAAAGGGTACAAAGAAAAGGAAAATTTGAATAGAACATAATAATAAATTGAAATTTTAAAGTATTTTTTGCGCCCATTTACGCAGTCTACAATCATCTTACGGTTCGTACGATTTGATACGATTATTGTACGATTCATACGATTATTTAGGATTTGTGATTTGGGTGTATGATTTGAATCATACACCCATACGATATGATATGAATCGTACGATTTTAATAAACATTGATACTTGTTGATGAAATTAAATGCTTGAATCACATCTCTCTCTCTCTCTCTCTCTCTCTCTCTCTCTCTCTCCACAACTGAGTCTGGCATTAGCATGTTCTTCTCATGGAATAGTTCTCTTTTGGCGAGATGCCTGTAATTTAAGGTTCATCTTTCTAGAACCTATGTTTCCATCTTTTAGGATTGGAAACCTTGTATGACCTGTTGATTTGAACCTCCTCTCATCATCCAGTGTATGTCTTTGCATCTTTTTCAATGTCATAGTACTCTATAATACATTTTAAGCAGATGGGTAGACTAGCAAACTGGAGAAAATAGAAGTATGTAGTTCCACGACCATCTTAGAGATAACTATCTTTCCATGCCACAATTCTGGCTATGATGCAAAAGACAATTATAGCAATGAGTTTCAAAGAGGGATGCCCAACTTTAGACACCCTTATAGTAATACGAGTACAGACATGGGAATGCTAGGTGTTTGGTTAGTTTCTAGAAAGTTTTTAATGATGAAATAAATATTGCAAAATTGTTAGGAGCAAGGTATTCAATAAAGGCCGTAATAGCCATCTTTATGGCCACTATAATACGGGCCGTAATGCTTTTTGTTAGAATGATCACATGTGTGATGTGCACACATGTGGACACATGTGACGTGATCACATGTGTGTGCACATGTGATGTGTCCACATAGGTGGTCATCTTGATTGGGTTCGGTCTTTATGTATTGGCGGCATGTGTACAGGAGCCTTTGGCTCTTTGGTGGTGGTTCTAAATTATTGAGGGTATTATTGTAATTTCACTTTTTCTAAATGAAAACCCCAATATAATAAAACAAGTGGTGGGACATGTAGGGCTGCTAGAGCATCCCATTCTCTCTCTCTCTCTCTCACGTTTTTCTTATCCTTTTTCTTTCTTTCTTTTTCTCCAAAATCAACATGGTATCAAAGCTATGTTGATCCATTTTTCGTCTTGATCTCTCACTTCTTCATCTTACTTTTTTTTCCCATTCTCCCTGGTGGGAAACCCTAATGTGTTTGGGTCTGACCTAACCTAATCTCATTCGGTTGTCGTACCCCCATGCAATGGGTGGTGAAATCATGTTTAACAAGGGTGTGTAAGGCCTGTTTCTGCATTATACCCATGTGATGGGATAAAGTGGGCCATCTTTCATCCAGTATGCAATCTACGGTTAGTTGTGAAGTATGGAATCAGATTTAAAGGCTGAAAATTCAGAAATTTATGTAAGCCCCTCGTGTATCCTGTATGGAAGTTGTATTCCGCATATTTAAATATTTAAAGGGTGCCCTAGGCTGTGGAACTCTCTACAAAAGAAATAGACACCTTAGAGTGGAAGGATTCTCTGATGCAGACTGGGTTGGATCTCATTCAGATAGGTGATCCACCGACAACTCGAACACTAGGTGGGATAGAATTGCATTTGGTCATGTGCAAATTCCCTCCGGTGTTTGATATCAACAAGAAGGTTTATGTGAATCCTGATATCACATATTCCAATGCCAATTGTGTATTGTATAGGATTTCCAGTGGATTTCAAAATCCACTACAGTTGTGGGCCCCATGTTGATGTGCGTGTTTTATCCATGCCAAGATATTTCGTAATGGTAACGGTGGTCATAACGGTAACCATCATTACCTTTACGATGCTGGTTGTAATGGCTGTTATGACCCCCCGTAACGGTCGTTATGGTCTCTCTCTCTCTCTCTCTCTCTCTCTCTCTCTCTCTCTCTCTAAAAAAAATAAAAAAATAAAAAATAAAAATCCAAAGAACCTATATCGGCCTTGTAATGGACTGTTGCGGGGCCGTCATTGCCTTTACGAGGGGCGTAACGGGCCGTTATGGGGGCTGTAATGACCTTTATGAGTCATTTTTTCTATAACAGCTGTTACAACCTTTATGACCTGTAACGTGTGATGGTTTCCATTGTTACCTTTATGTAATGGCCTTTACGGCACACCATGATCCACGCTGTCTCTTCATATGTGCCCTTTACACGTGACATTCCAGCTGTATATGCGTACAAGTGACCGACATTAGTTGTGAAATGTGGCCCGTTGATTATAATTCCACATTTTCCCAAACGTGGTATGGAATCAAAAGAAGGCATTACACCATGTCAGGTTGATGACACAAACACAGGATGTAATAGGATGAATCTCATAGAATGGGAGACAATCCACTGCCAGTAGCATTAATTGCAAAAAGGCATTTCAATCCATTGCAATACATCTTAATCCCGTGCGCCAAATAAAAGAGTTCTAGGCAAGGTATTCAATAACGGTAATAGTGGCCTTAATGGCCGCTGTAATTACTATTAAGATACGGGCCATAATAGCGGTTACAACCATTAAAAAAAACTGCGTTGGCATTGTAACGGCCGTTACAACCCTGTAATGCATAGCGGTTCCTAGTGTTACCGTTACGTATGGCCGTAAGATAACTGTTTTTGAATACCTTGGTTCTGGGCTGGATAGATGCAGTAAACAAAGACTTAATGACCTATGGTCTAATTGAAGTTAAGTGGAATGGCGGAACATGATTCATGTAGCCAATCCCAATTAGTTGGGATAAGTCTTAAATGATGATATTATAATATTTCTCTTCATTTCAAAAGGAACAATTAAGGTTTTCGCCTTGTGCAAGTGTTGTCTAGCTTCTGTTGCAAGTGCTGCCTTTTCTCTCCCAGCTGCAGAAATTTAGAAAAAGAGGCAATAATATATATGATACTCTGGTTGACTATGAGGGATCACATACATGCGTCTTATGGTACACACGGCGTATATCTCAATTATTATAATGTAATTGTAAATGGGTAATGTAACCCAAGTATAGTATATTTCTCATTAAAGAAGGCGACTTTGTTAACGAGGAATTATTCCATATTCCATCTGAAATAGACCTTTTTAAAGTTTATTTATTTATAAAATATATATTTTTAAATTAATCAAAGTAGATTATTTAATCGATAAATCATATTTCTGAGGGCTTGGCGCATCTGACACTTTATGCTGTTTCAGATTCTGACACCTGTATCTGTGACCATTCAATATAGTACAAAAGAAATAGTGTATGAACAATGGGTTCTCATTGAAACTGTGCCCATGCTGTATCATCCACATATCAGGCATGCATCTGTATTTATCCAATGAATGATGCTACTCAGGGGCTTTTGGTTATCCTTGTATAGATGCCCAATTACAAAGGAAAACTAATAAGCATGCATGAGAATGCCCATTTTAAATCTCAAAATACCTTCAATAATGGCACAACTACTGTGTCAGTAACAGTGAGCTTAAGCTTGTTTTTGGCCAGATTAAGTTGGGAGCAATATTACCTAATTGCCAATCCACTACTTTTTCCCGCAACGGATTATCGGTCATCTATGTTACCAGCCCAAAATTATCTTTTAGACTCTTAGCATTGATTAAGTAATTTAAATTTAAATTTAAATTTATAATTTAGAGGTATGTACTTTGATTTATGTAATATTAGGCATATCTCTACTATACATAAAGCGAGTAGGTCTTGGAGATTTTTGCCCTGGCAATAGTTTTCTTAGATGGAGACCTTGAATATTTTAGGGATGTGGTAAGACATTTTAAATAAAGTTAAGGATATTTTAGGAATTTGAAAATGTGGTTGGTGTTAGTCGGATGGCTCAAATAATTTTTTTTAAAAACATTAATGATTTTATTAAGATGCCAAAAATTACAAAGCCCAAAAAAGGTTACAACTCAATCCAACTATCCGGAAAATGATCAATCGCCTTTGAAGCTATCTCCCACTCCATCACATGATATTTAGCCCTACTGAAGATCTCCATTTCTTTCCCCTTCCTGTTCTGAAAACATATACCACTCCTTTCTAACCAAAGGAAACAGATACCTGCTAGTAGACACATTTGCCATACTTTTTCCCCAGACTTTCCTTCACTGGCTCCATGCTACATAAAAAAGAAGTAATCAATGGAAACCGGCATCACCCATGCTACACTAAATAATTTGAAGATGATCCAATAACCTTTTAGCAAACAACCAATGGATAAAAAGATGATCCACAGATGCCTCATCCTGAACGCACATAAGGTAGACGTTTGGAAGAATCATCTTTCTCTTGTGAAGATTATCGGCTGTTAGCACCTTCTTTCTCCCCACAAGCTAAGCGAACGCTACTACCTTTGGAGGAACCCTGTATTGCCATATAAAGGATGTCAGACTTTCCTCTTCATTGATCCCTATCCCACTTAACTGGTTGTAGAAGGATTTCACCAACAAGGTACCTGATTTATCTTCTCTCCAAATCAGCGAATCTGACACAGACATTACCGGATGCACCTTAGATAGCAAACCCATCAAATTCAGTAATTCTACGATCTCATCATCCTCGAGATTTTTTTTTTTTTTTTGGTTAGCTTGTTAATACACCCCACTGCCAGTTCACACTTCACTGTTAGCCACCCCCACTAGGGATTGATACCAAGACCTCAGTGTTGAAACGAGGTATCTTTCACTCAGTCTACCACTTGAGCTATGGATCAGGGTGTCATCCTCGAGATTTCTTTTACACAACGGAGCCCAAATAACTTCCTCTCTGTGCACTGAGAAGCATCTATCCACTCTTAAATCTACCTCCAAAGCAATCCCCACTAGCTGCAAAAGCCAGCAAATGGTGATGTGTCAGATTTTAACTGCAAAAGCCAGCAAACGGCTTATATTTTACCTGCAAAAAAGCTTGTGTGGCCAACTTCCTCTCTCCCCCACTTGAGCTCAGATATTCTCCCCTTATTTCTCTCTTCCTTCATCTCTCTGTGTTAGTTGCATGTGCCACACCCACTAGTAGAATATAATACACATGCAAGATTTACAATAGTAACATTCACCATTCACTGCAAACCTTCTAAAAAAACTCATTTAGTGGAGAAATTGCAACAAACATAGGAACAATATTCGTGCAACTCACACGAAGATGATATGGTGCTTGATAGAGTGGAAAGGTGGAACAGTATTGTGTAGCCAGCCCTAAGTAGCTGGTATAATGCTTAGATGATGATGAAGTAAACTTGGTAATATGCCCTGGAGCAACACACATGATCCTACTGCTAGCGTACAATGTATTGGAGGAAGTACCATACTGCATTCCTGTTCACGTACCATGTACTTGAGTGGCCGACGATTTAGAGAGAGGGTGCAACGGCTTCTTTTGCTTTTTTGCAGCCACTGAGCCCCATGCTCCTAAGCCTATTCCCATTCAAGGGGAAGGGGTTGCCAGTTGAGGTGATGTTAATGGTCTGCGGAAGTATCTGTCATGTTACTGAATAATGCTTCCTTGCAGGAAATGGACTTGACAGAGAAGTCTTTGAGAGCTGATCTGGAAAGAACACTAGCTACAAAGAAGAACAGTCAGTCTGGTGAATCTGTTGATGATCCCAAAACCAGAGGAGAACCTCATGCAGACAGTGAAGCTTCAAAAACCATCTTGCAAGAAGAATTAGACAACAAGAAAAAAGAACTGGTCAGTTTGCATCCTTTGTCGTGTTCATCACATCATTGATTGACAAGAAGGTTGATAATATTCTTTGCTACTTCCAGAGTTCTATGGAAGAGATGGTCCAAGAGTTGGAGGAAAAATGGGGACAGATTCAACAAAGTTCGATGAGGCAGCCTTCACCAGGTAGGTCCACGCATTGATTGGTTCCAAGTTCATTGGTATTATGATTTTTCTGATAATATCAGTCAGATTCATGTTAATCTGTAGTTATTAATACATAAAATTGTACTTTTGGGTCCATTAGGGTGCATTAAATATCATGATATTTCATGATCTTTTGTGCCAAATTCGACTGATTAATCATAAAATATCATGATATTTTGGTGCAACCAAACACACCCTTAGCTTGAAGTTTCGTGCTATATGATCCCCTACAATCGATTCTAGCTTATGATATTATTTTTGAAGAGCTAATTTGGTAAATTGGTAGGTTAGATGTTAATCTGTTAGTCTCATTACAAAATTGGTGTTTTTTTTTTAAATTTTTTTTAAAATTTTTTAAAATTTAAAATTTTAATTTTTTAAATATAAATAGTGAAAATATGGGATTTTTACGATGAAAATCCTCAAGAAGTCTGATTTTCCCAATAACGTCCTTGACTTATTTGAAGTCCTGAAACAAACTTTTGGGGGTGAAACGGCCAAAGTTCCCTTCATTCTTTTCCACCTTAAAAATGTAGTTGAGCATTGTGGGGTCCATATGAGTCCAACAGGTGCACCCCACCTTGATGATCAGATGTCTAAAAAGTCCAGCAGATCCAATTACAGTTCACATGTTTATTTTGAGGTTTTCAAGTGGTGTGCATTGTTCTTTATACACATGCCAGGTTGGCCAACATGCTCGACTTCACTTTAGAGAAATAGATGATGGGCATTTGGTCATTTCACCCCCTCAGAAAGTCTTTTTGGGACTTTGAACTGGTCAAGGTCTTTCTTGGGAAAATTAGAAGTCTTGAGGATTTTGTAAATCCCAAGAAAACAGCTGATGTTGTTTTCTCCTGATGTTAATTTGATCACGGCGTTGATTATAAGGGCCTGCCAGTAAAATCCACAGGGGAAAAATGTGTAAGATATTGTTTTTGTGTTACTAAATTCTGGTGTCTCATCCATGCGTTCTTTGTGTAGAGATGTAAATATGCACATCCATAGTTGTGGTTATTCTCATTCATACTCATAACAAACCCAATCGCTTGTGTTGCTTGCTGCTTGCACTGATTTCTGTATGTTTTAAGTTCATTACATTTCTTTGCCAATCTGAAGAAGAAACAGCTTTATAAGTGTTGGGTTGTGTATGTTAAGCTTATATGCCAATCTTGTCATGCAGCACAAAGAGAGAAGATTTTGGATAAACAGCTTCACAGCTTGATTGAGCAACTTGCAGCAAAGCAGGTCAGTTTCATCATGCATGATCTTGAAACCATCGGAAAAAGAAAAAATAAGAATGCTGATGTGATTCATGGGAGAGAGTAGATTGTATAGACATTCATGACACGTGGTGGAGAACCTTGAACATTCCCTGGCCCAGAAATCAGGCTGGTTTGCTTATCATGTGGGCTACACTTCTTTTCCGAAATGGATGGTTGGAGAAAGAATTATTGACTGTCTATTCTCAACGTACATAAACAGTCACATTCCAGCCTGATTTTTTTTTTTAAGTGCATGTTCAGGATGGAACTACCTGATGAATTGTCCAGATGTCACACACATGTGCCAGGTTGGCACGTATACCATGAATTGCGTCTTCAAGATATCTATCTTTGCCGAGGCTTAAGTATCATCCGGAACCAGCCAGATACGTACCAGTATTGTCCAAGGGAGATGTGAACTGCCAGGCCTGTATGCCAAAACCATGCCAGAATCGGTCAGCCTTGTCCTGACTGGTCCGAATTCGCCCGACTTGCTCGATATGGGCCCAGTGGGAGTGTCGTGGCCTTTCTGACTAGGTCCGCTACAAACGTTCAATAGAAATTTTCACTCTCTTTTTTGCAACTCTCTAAAAAAACCTAGATGTAGGGTTTTCCATCCCTCCGAGTCCGATTTTGACCATGAAATCAACAAAACACCCCTACAAATGCAAGATTCAGCCACGAAGAGTGAGTTTTCCTCCATTTCTTTGGATTTCTGAAAATCTTTCAAAATCGAGGTAAAAACTTGCAGTTGATTAAATGGCACACAGGGTGACCTATTGTTGATGTGATCCGTTCATTCATTCATTCATACAACTAGGAGCAAGCCATGGTGCAAAAGTCATGCAATCAAGTGATCTGAAGCTTCCGATCAATAGCATGAAAATAGACAGTGAAGGTTGACTAGAGACAAAATAGGTCCAATAATCATCTAGAAACATCTAGTAGATCCCACTTTGTAGTTCTTCTGATTCTAAAGTAATAATTTGATTTGATGATTCTAACCATGTGATTTATGGCTCGAAACAACGGACGATTGTAAGAAATTGGCCCCATTCAAACGTGATTTATGGCTTGTAAACAATGGACGGTTGTAACAAATTGGCCCCATTCAAAGGGTTAGGATCATTCTTCGGCAGGATTCTTGCACCATGGCTTGCTCCCAGTAGTTTGAATGAAGAATGAATGGTTCAGATCAACGATGTGTTGCTCCATGTGCCATTCATAAGGTATGGGGATGTTGCTAACATCCTATGAAGGTGTGGACGTTGGTAAAACCCACTCACACGCACGTGCGCATGGAGGGAGGGAGATGCTCACACACCAGTTGGATGTCCAACTAGTTGTCATGTGGGGGCCCACCATGGTGTTTGTATGATGAGCTAGTAAGGTTGTCCCATCCTTAAAATGGGATGCCCCAAAAATCAGGCCGATCCAACTATCAGGAGGGTCACACCATAGAAAACCATGGACAACCACCCAAAAAACTCCAAATTCACGTGGGGCATCCCATTTTCCTGGTTGGATCAACCTGATTTTTGGAGCATCCCATTTTCAGGGTAGGATAACCTTGTTAGACGGGCAAGATGTCATACAAATACCATGGTGTGCCCCACATACCAACTAGTCGGACATACAACTGGTTGGACATACAACATCATTTTTCTTTGAAATCATTAATGTAAATATGAATTTCTTGAAGATGATATAAAATCATAAAATTCAAAAAATAAAAAAGAAGGAAGATAAAAATGAATTTCTTTGCTTTATTTTTTTAAAATTTTTTTTTTGAAAATGGCCAAGTATTAACTAAATTTGCACGTGGAATGTTCATTCTAGGATTTCCTATTCTTTTGGATTTAACAATTTTCCAGATTATTTCCATTTTCTTAAAAAAAAAATGGGGCCGATAAGGGTCTGTATGTCCAATACAGGTACACTGGGGCGGCGATTGTCAAACCTTGATCTATGTACAAACACCTAGCATTTCTCAAGTGTGAAAGCTTTTTCATTTTCAGTGTTTTCGCACTGAGAAGGATGTTGTCTTCTATGTAGGCACAAGCAGAAGGATTGGTAACTGAAATCCATATTAAGGAGCAAGAGCTGGAGAGATTGAATGGGTTGCGGAGGCAGCTCGAGAATGGCAGTATGGAAGCCAGTGCTGCAAGGAATCGGCTTGGAAGAAATAGTTCGATGGTTGGATCTGCTTCTGCGGACTACATTGTCGAACCCCATGGCAGACCGCATGTCGGAGGCAGGATGCAAAACCAGCAGAAGCTCATGCTCATGAGGTCTTCCTTTGTGCTCTATATATTGATCCTTCATGTGTTGGTCTTCATCAAGCTTTCATTCTAAGCGCTCTCGCTCCGATGATTCATCAATGGTTCTGATTGTATGGTGTTGGTATGTATTAGCTGTGTATATAATTTGAAATCGTTTTGCCATTTTTTTTCGAGCTTATGATTCGGTGAACATTCGATTGTTGTTGTGAGGTTGTGCATGAATGACCATTTGTGAATGACCATTTATGGTGACCATCTGTTCTAGAAATCCAAGGGCATCTGTGAGTTTCATGAAATGCTGACCGACCCGAGTCATCTCTACTGCATGTATGACATGTTTATACAGTCATCGGCGGATCATCGATGCCATTGCTAAAATTCATATTGGTGGATCTACCTAATCTTTTGTATGAGGCCTGAAATGGATGGCGATTTACAACTTAGAACGAACGTGACCGATGGTGCACGGCAAAACTAGCAATGATCGGATGGAGTTTTAGTCTGTGTCCATCATTTTTGTGGCATGTGTGCTTTGATCATGACCATTTATCAGTAAACCACCTTTCCCTATGCCACATTTCAAAAGTACAGTGGCTAGTGAGACTTTTCGATTCGCTGGCATGTTTGGTCGCCAAATTAAAATGAGTTCATCTCATTTTAGTTTTTAAAATTTAAAATTTTATTTATTTATTTTTACACACACACGGGCACACCCACACACACTACAATAGGTACTCAAACCTATGACCTTAGTCTTGAAACTCTTGCGAGTCTACCACTAAGCTATGAATAAGGACCCAATTCATGTCATCTTTGTTATCATAACAGTTTATATAAATTGTTGGTTATACTTTTAATTGCGGCCCAAAAATTCAATCTCTTAAACTCATTTTTAAGTGGTACCCAAACAGGCCTTGTTAACTGATGAATGGATTCAGTAATTCATTGTTTCTAGTTACACAAGACCCAAAAAACTAACCATCCGAATGGAGAATGTGCATGAGATCCACACCATCCATCAAGTGCGGTGCTTCATGATCATCTATCTTGAAAACTAAAAATCGGGTTGGTCTATAATTTAGAAGGCCATAGTGTAAGGAAGAGTGCGGATGAGATGCTCACCATTCGTTTAGTATGGGGCTCACCATGGTTTATATATGACATCCAGTTCATTCACACATCTCCTCACCGAGTCAGATTGAGAGATGAGGGAGGGAGGGAGTGGAAGGAGAGAGAGGAGGGTGATGGTGGTGGGTGGTTGTTGGGCTTGGAAGAGGAAGAGGAAGGGAGTAGGGGTGTACACAAACTGGGTTAGCTCGGTTAGCTCGCTCGACTCGGCCCGAAAAAGCTCGACTCGGCCTGACCCGGAACTGAGTTCCGGGTCAGGACGGGTCAATTTTCTAAGCCCGTTCTGAGTTCAGGCCGAGTTCGGATCTGACCCAGTTCAGCCTGACTTGGTCCGAAACCTGACTTGGCCCATCCCGACTTGGCCCGACTCGTCCCGACTCACTAGGGTATATATACCTTTTTAAAAACAGAAACCCTACCCCCACCCCCAATCGCTTTCCCCTTTTTGAGAAAACGCTCGACCCTACCCTGCCAAACCCTCACTCTCTCCCTGTCCTTGCCCGACGCTCGACCCCACGGCAATCTCTCTCTCTCTCTCTCTCTCTC
>JAJHSJ010000632.1:0-42446 GCA_021015155.1 Magnolia officinalis | reverse complement strand
TTTTTTGTTTTCACTTTATCCCATGCGAATGACCTTATAAACGGTTTAGATGGCATATAAACATCAACGTGGATCTTGGAAAGGTTTCAATGGTAGTCATTTTTCTTTCCCAATTTTCCCTCACTGCCTTGGAATCAGCTTTTTATTTTTAGCCTGACCTAAAATGAGATGGGAAAATGGATGGACCGGGTAGATTTCTCACATACATCAAGCTGTGTCCACCTTAGCAGGAAATCCGAGTACGGTTACTCTCCGAGTACTCGCTAGGTGTCATTCATCCGTGCATTAAATTTATTTACCAGCCTTTAAAAGTTATTCACCTGCCTATTCGTCTCTGTCTTCTCACGGGAGGACTAGTGACTAGTGTTACCTGGATAACACGGTAGGGGTTGTTTTCATGACCGTATGGCCCACCTTGATGTATGCGTTGTATATACACGGTCCATCAGTTTTTCCAGATCATTTAGGACCCATAAACGAAGCATATCCAAATTTAAATGCACCGCGTGCACCACACACTACGGATTGGATGCCCACGGTTAAAAACTGCTTATGGGCCACAAGAGTTTTGGATCAAATTTAATTATTTTTCTTGGAATGTGCTCAAAAAGTTTTTAAGGGTGAGTGTTTAATAATGACTGTTCTTATGATATGATCCCATGATACTTAGACCTGCTTCATTTTTTAAATAAATCTGCCTTAAAATGGGGTTTTCCGTTTAGGTGACATTGTTAGAAATTTTGTATGGATGATAATAAGGCAGTCTAGTCCTAAATTAACTTTCTTCTTTTCTTTTTCTTATCGGATGACGAAAATTCTCTGGTACGGCAGGCCCTCGCCTCGAAAAATGAAATGCCCTTTTAAAAATGGACAAGAGGCCCATGTAAAATTGAAATTCAGCCCACTCTTATGATCGATCTGATCCGTTCATTTTAATCAGATTGTTATGAACCCATGGAAGGGCTTTCTCATTATATATTTTTTAAGATATCCGTGATCCGCAACTACACTAACTTTGTGCATTAATATTCAACTCTTTCCTTCTATCTAGTCCATTTGATATGAGATTTGATCTCAATCTTCGGCTTATGACATGAAATTAAAACCCCTTATTAGTGGACATGTTGTATTTGCCTCAAAACAACCTAGTGAGCCCCACATTAGATGTTGATGGGTTCAAAATGTAGGGCCCTTCTGCACGAGGGCTATTTGGTCATTTCATTCTTCCTTCCTTGTTTCTTTTTTTCGTGGGAGGGAAGGATGTTTTTTGGCTCACTTCCTTCTTTTTTCTTACTTTGTAGTTGTTTTTTAGAATTTTTTTAAAAATTTAATATGAATTGGGAGAGCTTGTGAAAGGAAATAGAGTATGGAAGAATACTGTAATGGATGACTTTTTATAATGGAAGAATATTTTAATGGATAAATTTGTAATAGAAGAATGTTATAATGCATGAATTTTGTAATGAAAAAATATTGTAATGAATGAATGTGATAGACGTTGGAATTGATGATTATTGCGATGAATGAATTTTTGTAATGAAAGAATGCTGAGATAGAAGTATGTTGTATGGTAGACCATCGATATTTACTGTGAATCACATATATTCACTATGGATCGTCTATATTTTCAATGTAGATCGTCAATATTTAGTATAAATCATCGATATTTACTATGAACCGTTGATAATAAGAGTAGACCGCTAATATTCACTGTGAACCTTAGATGTTAAAAGCAGACCGCTAATATTCATCGTGGATTGTTGATATTTTCACTATGATCGTAAATATTCACTGTGGGGTACCGATCTAATGAAAATTACCATAACTCACTCGTTATATGTCTAATTTTGGTGATGTTGTATTCGTTGAAAATGTAATTTGATAAACTTTTAAATGTCTTTTGAATCATCTCATTTGGACATAATTCGATTACTCAAAAGTAGGGCCAAAGTTCATCAAGATCACTGTGGATTGTTGATATATATTTATTCTGGGGTACCAGTCCGATGAAAAGAACAATAACTCCCTCATTACATGTCCGATTTCAGTGATCTTGTAATCGTTGGAAAGATAATTTGATAAAATTTCAAATAGATTTGGAATAATATTATTTGGATATCATTTGACTACCCAAAGGTGAGCCCAAAAGTGAGCCTCGATGAATATCAGAGATCCATAGTGAATGATAAACTTTGGGTTACTTTTAGGCAATAAAATGGTATCCAAATCAAAAGATCCCAAAGTCACTTAAAATTTCATCAAATTACATTTCCAACGAGCACAAGATCAACTAAATTGAACATGTAATGTGAGAGTTATGACTTTTTTTTTCTTTTTTTTTTCAGATCGATGGCCCACAATAATCTTAATACCACTTTTAGGCAATTAAATTGTGTCCAAATGAGATAATTTTAAAGTCATTTGAGATTTTATCAAATTTTCTTTCTAACGAGTATAAGATCATCCAAATCAGACATGTTATAAGGGAGTTATGACCATTTTTGTCGGATCGGTACCCCATAATGAATATCAATGATCTATAGTAATCTTGATGAACTTTGGGTCCACTTTTGGATAATCAAATGGTGTCTAAATGAGTTGATTTCAAACCAATTGAAATTTCATCAAATTACCTTTCTAATGAGCACACGATCACTTAAATTAGACATGTAACAAGTGAGTTTTGACCGTTTTCGTTTGACTAATACCCACAATTAATATATATCAGTGATCCACAATACTCTTGATGAAACTTTGGGACCTACTTTTGGGCAATCGAATTGTATTCAAATGAGATGATTTTAAGTCATATGAAAGTTCATTAAATTACTTTTCCACGAATACAAAATCACCTAAATTAAACATGTAACGAGGGAGAGTTATGACCGTTTTCGTCTAACCGGTACCCATAGTGAATATTTGCGATCTCGCTGGAAATTTCAGCGATTCATGGTAAATATTAGGGGGCTGCTCTTTATATCTGTTGTCTATAGTGAATATCAATAGTTTACTCTTAAATAGTAGTCCACAGTGAATATCGACGGTTTAAAGTAAAAATATCGGCGATCCATGAAATATGGACGATTCACACTAAATTCAATGGGTCCACCATACAAAATTCATCTATTATAACATACTTCCACCTCAACATTCTTACATTATAAAAATCTTCATTCCAATGTTCATTATTTCAACATTCATCATATTCATCCATTACAACATCATTAAAAAAATGTCATCATTAGAGTGTTATTTATACCCTTCTTCCTTTCACCAAAATCTCTGCCATTCACACCAAAAAAAAAAAATTTCCAAAAAAAAATTATTAAGGAAACCAAGAAATGAAGAAGAAGGAAAAATGAATGAAAAAGAGAGGGAATAAAAAAAAAAAAAACATATCCTCTCTTTCACACCATCCTTTCTTTCATACACTCTTACTCTCACTTAAAAAAAAAATACAAGGAAAAAGAAGGAAATGGTCAAATGACTCTTTATGGTAAGGACCGTACATTTTGAATCCTTCCACACTTTTATATAAGGCCCATTAGTGTTGTTAAGAAACAAATTTAACCTATTCATATGTAAGGGATTTTAATTTTTATTAACAATAAAATTGAAGTCGAATCTCATTACAAATGAACTATACTAAAGGAAAGTGTTCGGTTTTAATACACAAAAATAGTATACTTGTGAGCCACAAACATCTTAGAAAAAAAACACTGAGAAAACCATTCTAGAGTTCGATTAAAATGAATGAATAAAATCAGAAATAAAGCCAGCATAGTTGCACTTTTAACCGGGGCCACATCCATTTTTAAAATTAGTAACCTTTCGCTTCTCAATCCACAGCCCCCGCAAAGGAGCATTTTCGTCATCCAATTAGGATTAGAAATCCTTATCTCGTCCGTATATGGCTCCTGCCACAACCACGTCACCTTATACCTGATGAGCACGTAGACCAAAATCCCCCAAAATGTTCACATGCAGCTACTGTATGTAATCATTTTTCAATTTTTTTTAAGAACACATGAATGAATGATTGTAAGGTACAACCGGATGTATGTGATCGGTCGTCCATTATTGTACTCAGCAACGGATGCCCTCTGAATTATGATGGTATGTTACCACTGCCGTACATTGGGCGAACAAAAGCAACTTTGGATGTTGGAGTCCAAAAATTCACGTGGTGACGGGTGTTCATTGTCCTTTATCTCTCCACTTTTTATTTATTTATATATTTATTTCAGTCAAGTCTCTTTTACCCATGATGAGTGCGATCTGCGGGAGTATAGAAATAAAGATTGGATTCGCAGGTGGAATGCTGGCCATTCATCAGGTGGGCACCACCGTGAACATTACTTAGTCCAAAAATCGGAAAATTGAAGGTTTGAGATTAAAAAGAAAAAGAAAAATTAGTACACACGCGCCCACCTGAGGACCTTCATTCTGGCCCATGGCATGCTCTCAGAAACCTCCACCAAAATAAGTGGCTCAGATTCAACGCATCGCATGTGACGTGCTCGATATCCGTAATTCCTTTGAATCGTCATGTATCTGGCCAAATGTAGCGAAGACGTGTTTGCTAAGTCCACACGTGTAGGAGCCGAGCCGTAACCATCCACTAATGTCATTTTCAAACCACAGGTCGGCAACTGCAATTTTTTTTGCTTTATAATTATAACTTCTCTGTCAGAGTTTTGTAATTTAATCCACGTGGCAACGGCCGGCTAAAAATCCTTCACAATCAACTAACTCTACTTTATGGCCCACCTGAAGGGTGAAAAATTTCACATTTTCATGCTAAAGATTTAAAGATTTTAAGAATTTCCTTGATAGAAGCTCAAGTATCATGCACATGCATATTTGCATTGTGAGACTGTGGATGTGCATGGTCTTAATTACATGCATGTCGCATTAGCAAACGTAGAGAGAGGAGGAAATTATTATAAATTATTTAGAGAATTATTTTATTTATAGTTGAGAATAGTTTATGTTAATCATCTTCATTATTAAATTACGGCCAAAGTGGTAGATGGCGAAGATCTATAACGGTGACACAAGGTGACTGACGTCAGGACATTTATCATATGTTATTGGATTGTTTGCATAGGGGAATCTAGGGCTTGGAGATAGATGATTATATTGATTACATTGTTTTTAACGACATTACAATTTAGATTTTATTAAAGAGTGTTACTTGGATGAGCAAGTAAAAAATCTTAGATTTCTTGTAGTTTGGCCTAATGAATTTAAGGAGATTTGAAGGGATTTGAGAGTATTTCAAATTCAACAGTTATTTGGTAGGATTGATTAGAGGGTTTAAATCCAAGAATTAAATCCAATCTTATTTTTGATGAATCCAATGCTTTATTTTTGATGAATTTTGCAATCCCACTTTGTTTGGATTTTCTATCCTCTTCTTTTCTTGGTTCACTTTTTAAGAAAGGAATTGCATGTGTAACATATGTTTCACTAAGCTACTAATCTAATGTGCATGTGGCTTGCTCATGATATCCTAAAACAATCAAATTATCAACTGCATCACTGAAATTATTTTACTAAAATGATCTAAACAGTCGAAACATTGTCCATGCTAATTCAAGTTGTGATCTTATGCTTGGGGCCCATTCGAGGCATGAAATTTTCTCATTTCCAACCAAAGTATATATTTCAATGAGCTTATTATAATTTTTGCATCTAAAATCGCATTCATACACTAATTAAAGATATTAAAGTTAATGTAGTAGTTAAATTCAAACTCCGTTAATTTAAGGGATTTCAAATCTAGGGTACTAAACACAAGTAGAGAAATCTGAATCTAGGGGTTTTCTACTCTAGGTATGCCGAATTCACGGTGCGCAGTGAGGCCAGCACCAAGGATGGGCTGTACAGTTCTTCCAAGCTGTCTCATGTATTTTAAATGATTAAATTATTTAATAAATTATCATGTTGACTCGATTTGCCTAGAGATGGGATCCAAGGTCAGCAAATCTACTGGGGTTTCTATTGCACTCAAGAGCTAACAAATGCAGGAGAGGGGGGAAAAGAGGGTATTTTCTTTCTTGCCTGTTTATGTTACAAACACTTCATACCATTTTGAACTATGATCATGATTAGGCCATAAGTAGCATGGAGTGCCTCATGGTGGCCCACATAAGGGACCTTTATTTGATGATTGTGATTGGTCATTTAGTGGGCCATCTTTGCATGGGCCAAGGATAAAACTCCATAGGTTGGATACCACACGCATCACAGTGGGGCCCACTGACAACCCCTTGTGGATAAGCTTATCCTGCAAGGTAGACGTATTGGCCTCGTGATTTAAAAAGAGTAAATTGTACTATAGATGAGACAGGTCAGGAATCTCTGATACAAGATTCGATGCTCCCTCCTTTTTTTTTTGTTTTTTTCAACTAAATCTACAGTAGAGGTTATGTATATTATCAAAGAAAACAAAAAAAAAAAAAAAATTAAGAATTTGAATTTTTGGATGCTATATTCATCCACGTGCACACATCGATTGAGAAGCCAGAAATTCATACATGCTCGCTAGAATTTTAGAGATTTTTAGTTAGTTTTTTTTTTTCTCCTTTTTCATTAATATAAAGAAAGGAGAAATACTCAGAAAAGAAAAGAATAGATCTTGGTAAGTCTACACAAGTGTATTTGCTAAGGGGTCATTTGGCAATATGGATTTGGGGATTTGAGGGGATCTCGAATCCCCTGGTTGTTTGGCACCATAAAGTAATTGGGGGTTGAAATCAATAATAAAAGTTTAAATTGCATTTAAAATTATTTCTATAGTTGCATGTGGACTTATTACAACCATTGTGTCAAACATTACATAAGTTCATCAATTATAAATATTAAAGTTGATTTAGTAATTAAATTCAAACCCCCGTAAATATACTATACATAACTATTTTTGGATTAAAGTTGATTTCTCCATCTAGGGTGCCAAACATAATAGGAGGATTTCAAATATAGGAGGTTTCAAATCCAGGGAGCTCCAAATCCATGCTCCCAAACATGCCCTAACATGAGTCAACTTGCATCCTAGTCAATCGATTGGACCTAAATCAATTCAAATTGTAATAAAAGTAATCTTTTGGAGCATGTTTGGTCTGTGAGATTAAATTAATGATATGGAATTGTATTAGGTGGAATTAAAACTATTATTGCAAAATAATTATATGTTTAAAAATACCATGGTATTTTGGTCATCCAATTCTCATGCTTGGGATAAAATTCTTCCTTTAAAAAAAACATTGCATTAAGCAAAACTCTTTTGGCGGATTATAGAATTGTAATTAATATACTAAATTCATAGTTGATGTCAGTCACTTGTACGTGTATATAACTATAATGTCACATGTAAATGCCACATATTATGGACCACGTTAATAAAACACATGCATCAATGTAAGACCCACATGTAGTGATTTCAAAATCCACTGAAAATCTCAACTGTGATGATGGGATGCAATTCCATCTCACATAATCCTTATCCTTTTTGTCCTCTTCAGAAGTCAAATGGAAATTGCATGAGACTAAATGCAATTTCAACGGACCTAATCTCATGTACCAAACAGGCTTAGAACCACATTTGAGACAATGGTTTGCGACAAATAGACAGCTCAAATACTTAATATATTAGTTTGGTTTCATAAATGATCTTCACCGTCCATATTGTAAGTTATTGATAGGATGGTTAGGATTGTCCAAACAATTAATGGTAGCTCATTTGTTCAATCCACCAATAACTTAGGTCAGTCTTTGGAGTGTTCAAGCATACACATGAAACCAAAAGAGAAATACAGAAACACTGCATCATTTCTCTATCATAGGATCGAGAATCTAAAGGTTCTTTCCCACTTTCTTTGCAAAGAATATTCTAGAGTTTCCACTTTCACCTACGTTTGACTAAGTAACAACGGCTGAAAATTTCGAGCCGGCGTCCTCTACCAGTCTATTATAACAAGCTTATGGTACAATGTGGCGTGTGGGGCTCGTTGTGATGTAAGGCCCACATCCAATCCATTCAAAAGTTGTGCCCTTTAAAAATATCCCTTGGTCCTGAAATAATCATCATATCCAAGACACAGGTAATCAGAAGGAAGGGAACAGATGGGATGGGGCCATTGTTTGTGGGGCCACAATAATTTTTATATGCCATCCAATCCAATCGCAATACAAGCCTCATCATGATTAATGGGAAACAAAAAGATAACCTACTCTGAAAGTCAGGTGGGCCACACCACGTGATTTTATAGGTTCAAAGCATGATTTTATATCTTATATATGGCCCACCTGGTTCTGAATCGGGTTGATTTTTTGGGATGAAAGGGGAACATGAAGGGGACACGCATGATGGATGGATTGGATGTCATGAATATGCAAACAACAGGTTGTATACTAAGATTACTGTACAAACATGGTCCAGTATCCACTCTCAATTCCTAAAAATAAGTTAAAATATTTCCTTATTGTAAGATATTTTCTCAAGTCATTTACAAAATAGTAAAATTGAATGACGTATGCGAGTGTGTACTCAACTAACCTACCAAACCTTTATAGCTTTGCTAAGCGTTCACGCGTGTGCAATAAAGCTAATGTACGCATCACTCAAGTGTCAGCATGGTTCATATGTGCGAGATCCAATCCATCCATCAGATTTGTCCTACTTATTTTCTATTTCCAAAAATAAATCTGGTCGATCGACTCAGTATGTGGCCCCCAGTACCGGAAACAGGTTCATGGGTTAGAAATTAGAGACTAGTTTTAGGAAGGTGCATTTGTTTCAAAAACTGTGGCCTACCTGACCAGTGGATCAATTGATTCTTGGTTAGCCAACAGTATAAGCCAGGATTCCTTTCTGATGGCTGGATTGGATCTTAGACCTATCATGCCATTCAGGCACGTGTGGCACGTACGTGAAATTTTCACACCAGGGTCTGCGCTCAACAAAGCTCCTCCAAAATACAATGAAATGGTCCTGACATCCACCCAAAGATCCGTCCAGCCATGTGGATGGACTGTGGTGATGAGGCCCAGTAATAGGATCCACCGTTCGATCATCCCTAATGTGGACGGACCATGATGTAAAAGTCTCCTTACCAGGACATTCGTAACCTTTTCATTTGTGTCATGAAAATAGACGGTGGATATGCACCAAGATCTAATAACGTGGAATAAAGACCGAGCTTGAGGCCCCATGTGCTTAGAAAATGAGGAGTTAATTTCTTTATACTCTGGCAGGAAACTTGATACTCAGGCATTCAGATATTGTACATGAAGCCTACACCAACTGAAATTAAAACCAGACTAAATTGTGGGGCCCATTGTCACATTAGATTAGTTGAACCATCCTAACCTCTTTATTAACTCATGCTCGTTTGTTAAAGAAATACTAACCATTGGATGTTTTCTTTTTATCCGTCCAAAATATTCCTATGGTGTGGCGCACTTGAGTCTTGGACTTATCTGAGTTTTTGGGCGGAGGGCACAAACTTATGAACGGAGTGGATGTCACACGGAAATCACAGCGGGCCCATTTCTGGAGGGGCACCCTGCAACTTGTTTTGTAGAAAATTCAGGTCAAGAGCTTCCCGGGAGCTTTCTAGAAGACCATGATTAGGAAAGGCGTTGATGGCCCAAACGTACGTCACATGTGAAGGGCCGTCTATTTCTTCTTACATCCGTCTCCAACCCATCCTTATCCATGGACGTAATCATGCACGTCAGCCAACTAAGTATTATTTTACGGGGCGCGGATTCGTACCGACAAGGTCAGTAGCCAAATCGCTACTGAAGTGACGTCACCCAGCTCTGTGGACCCACCATGATGCATGTGTTGTATCCATACTGTCTAGCCATTTATAGGGATCATTTTAAGGTATTACAAAGAGAATATAAGACAGATCTAAATTTCGAGTGGACCAACCATAGAAAACTGTGGGAGAAGTCACACCCACCGTTGAAACATTTATAGGGCCCACCGTGATGTATTTTTTGAGATCCAACCTATTCATAAGTTAACATAGAGATATATAAAGTGAAAACAAATATATCAGCTTGATTGGGAGCTACCATGGCCCCTAAGAAGTTTTGGAGAGTGGATGTCACTGTCCCCGCTAATTTCTATGGTGGGTCCGTTTGGACTTTAGATCTGTCACATTTTCTTTTAAATGCCATAAAACAATGTCTAAAATAGTTAGACGGTTTGGATACAACACACGCATCATGGTGGGGCCACTCCAGTGGGGATTTGGCTACTGCTCAGTGTCCCATCCGCGCCCTATTTACGTTGGCATATGTAGGGAGACTGGAATACCCGTGTATATACATACAGTTGGGATATACGGACCGACGGCGGCTGCAGTCGTCGCATCCAAACATTCGGGATCTACGAGGGTTGCTTTTTATTTTATTTTATTTTATTTATTTATGTTAGCTTGGTAACAGACCCCATATTCAATTCACACTTCACCGTTAGCCACCCCCGCTAGGGATCGTTACCAAGACCTATCGTTGAAACCAGGTATCTTTCCCTCAGTATACCACTTGAGCCGTGGATCAAGGTGTATTTACGAGGGTTGCTTGAGTTCATCTCAAAGATATTCCAATACCATAACGCATGGGAATAGCAGTTATATTAGTTGGTTCAATTTTTCAATTCACTGGTAAATACACATTAAACATGTAATAATTATTTTGCATTTATAACATTTTCTATGGTACTTGATTTGATTACCTACTTTTTGACACAAAAACTGGGAACATTACAAAATATTTGTGGGTCTTATTGTGATGCGTTTCGCTTATCCATTCCATTCATTCATTATGCCAGCTGAACTTATGGCATGAGACAAAAAATGAGGCATATCTAAAACTCAAGTGAACCACACCATAGGAAAAAGGGAGTCGAACACTTACTGTTAAAAACTTCTTGGGGCCACTGTTTCTTTCCGTGTGGATTGCTTCAAGGGTTGGATTTGCTTCATTTTTCGTCTCATGCCTCAAAATATTGCAATAAAAATGGATGGACAGAATAGATATATCATATACCTCATCGTTGGATCCAAAAAATTAAACTAGCTCTTTTGAGTAGGTTTTCAAGGCAAAAATTCAGATAAATTTTCAAACAGGTGAAATGGTAATAATTATCCATTTATAGAATATTTAAGGTGATGTTTACATGCAATCCACCTTGACCAAGTGGGGTCATCCTTTATTATGCCCAACAACAAAAAATTTGCCATGTCTATGATTCAAGCAAACAGTGCGGTGGATATCACATTCTAAGCCGTTTCCCTTTATGTAGCCCACCAAAATCACAAATGGCTCTTTTCTTGGGAAAAAGCCAAAATTTTTGTGCGACCTTGGGATGGAGTAAATTTCATATAGCCATCTCAATGGGCCTTGTAAAACTTCTTTGGCATGGCCCACATAAATTACAAACCAATCAAAACCTTAGGTCCAATGTGAGATTATACATGTAATGGTCGAAGTGGTCACATACACATTACAATGGGCTCCTTTAAAAAAATCTATGGCGCCCATGCCTCTCCTTATTGTTATGGTAGATATAAATAAGGAATTTTATTGACCTAACCTGTCATGATGTATGGGTAAGATTGTAAGGCTCGTATCCTAGTTTGTACTGTTCTGTCGACTCCCTCGATCCTTCCTGACGAATTCCGACAACCCACGACTTATAATCGACGTTTGCGCACGACCCTAAGTCGTATCCTGTAAATTTGAGTCGGCTTAATCCGAGACTTGTACCATTACAACCACACTGTCGTCGCGGTTCCAACGTCGCATCTTGCACACCGATTCGATACCCTGGCCAAGAGATGTGGGCTCACGTTTATCTCGAAAAAACGCCGCGCATTTGCGAAACCAATAGAATCTCTACAACCCATCTCATCAATCAATCAAAGTACACAACCAATGCTTTCTTTCTCCCCAAGAAAAGCAACCTACCCTAAGTCAACTCTGAAGTCAAGTACATCTATCACTCACATCCATCACTCACACCCATCACCTCTCTCTTACAACCACCCTTTCTCTCTCTCTCTCTCTTTCTCTGCACAATTTCCAAGCAACAAAAAAGTGGACGTCCAAGCTCTTCCAAGGAGAGAAAAGTGTGTTGTGTGTGGCCCACTTCCTATCCCAAGATCCATCATCCTAGCCCTTCAAATCTCATTACCTTCTATCAAAGTGAGAAACTAGAATATCGGTGTTCCATCAGACCAAGAAGATCGAACGGTGGGTGCTTTATAGGCTTAGATTTAATGCTTTGATGATGGGTCAAGTGAAGCCTACCGATTGATGGTATGGATCTCACTTTGGACCCTAGGTGTGGCCGATGGCTCACCTTGATTCTCATGATCATTCCATGATGGGGCCATTCTCCATGGACCCCATCATGATGTTTATTTCCTTGTATGAATAGGGTCATCTAGATCTTGCATTTTGGTGGAGAAAGGATCTCCACTGTTATTTTTTTTGATCGGTGGGCCCACATGTAATGAGACCCACTTGATGCATGTTGTGATGTATGGAAGGGAGAGCTCATAGTGTCAGGGTCCCTCCATCACTCGATCTTCCTCTCTTTCTCTCTCTTTTTCCCTTGTTGATGGCCCCATGATGTATGTAACTTATCCATGTCGTCCACCTTCGTGGGACCCACTTGATTGAGGTGTTGGATCTACATCGTCTAGGCCATGTGGGCCCTACCTTAATGGTGATGGGAAAACACAAATACCAGATTGATCCAAATCATGTGGGCCACGTCCATATGGGACCCACCTTGATGAAATGTATATTCACACCGTCCGTCCAGCGTCCCTGGACGCTGGATGTTGTGTAGTGAAGTGTGAACAGACAGTGGGATGTACCAACAAAAAAAAATCTGTTTGATTCTAAACTTTTTGGGTGGGCCGCTCATGCAGGGCCCACCTTGAAGTATGAGTCTAATCCATGTCGTTCATCCCATTCCCGAGCTCATTTTATGCGTTGAGCCGAAATATGAAGCCAATCCGATTATCTAGCAGGCCATATCATAGAAAACAGTGGTTTTTACCGTTAAAATCCGTTAGGGCTCACTTTGATATTTCTATACACCAAAACACATTAAATATTGGGCTCATTTGATCTATCATGGGCCATAGAATCCAACCAGTGGGGTGGATCCTCCTGATGCGGGCCCCACCTAGGAAAAACCTCGATAAAAAAAAAAAAAACAAAACATGCAACAGGCGCTGCTGCTACTAACGTCCAGAGGACGTGCAGCAGTGTCTTATTGCGCTATGGACGGAAAGGGCAGGGACCGTGGGTCCTGGCCACGATGTATATGTTTTATCAATGTCGTCCAGCCATTTTGGCTGGGCCGTCCATCTGCTGGACGACCAATGGACCCCACCCCTAATGGATGTGTACCTTCCAAACCGTCCATCCCTTTTGGCAAGCTCATTTCAAGGCTTGAGGCAAAAATGAGACAGATCTAGTTATCTGCTGAGCCACTGCTGATAACAGTGGAGCATTGAACGTTTACCATTGAAACTCCTTTGGTCCAGAGGTTTTGGGTAAATATAAAATATATTTATTTATTTTTATTAGGTCTTGTGACCTTATGAACAGTTGGGATGGAAATAAACGTTATGGTGGGCTCCACGTGGGACCCACTGATGTAAGTGTTTTACCCACTCCGTCCCTATGTGTGGGAGGTGGGATGGTTGGTGGACCTCACTCTAGCTATATGGCTATTGTAGTGAGGTTACCAAGGTCCGTGGGGCCTGCCTTGATTTATGTGGTATATATCCACATCGTCCGGCGGTTGTGGACCCCTCGTGATGTATGTTTTATCCATGCCGCCCGCCATAGCATGTGGGACCGACCATGATGTATGTGTTTGACCCATTGTCCATCTATTTTTGCCAAATCATGGGCTGCCTTATGAGGCCCATCTTGATGTATTTGTGGCCGTCCGTCAAGGCCCACCTTGATATACATGAGGCCCATGTGATGAGGCCCATCTTGATGTATTTGTGGCTCGTCCGTTGAGGCCCACCTTGGTATATATGAGGTCCATATGATACGGCCCATTTGATGTATTGGAGGTCGATGGGTTGAAGCCCAATGGGTTGTATATAAGGTTCATTGCAATGTGTGATTCCACCGTGGTGTATATAATAATGTTTATGGCGGGTCATACCTTGGGAGTAATAATGTTTTGACACCCATATTGTAAGAACAATAATGGTTAAATGTCTGCATTGTAACTCTCCTTAGGGCCCATTGATAGGCCCATACTTGTTGTGTGTAAGCCGTTTAGGCCCATCCTCGTTATGAAGATAGTTCATCACCATATAACATGCTTAGTATAATTCCATGACTCATGTCATACGCATCATATATATGCTTGATATGAGTAGTGACTGATCATAGTATATGCCAATTGGGCGGATTATTTATAAGACTCATTGATAAGAGTTACCGATATGAGCGTGCGGTACGCGCAGGATTGCTGCATGACTGGACGGTGTGACTCGTGCATCTCGCATATGTGTGACATGATCCTTGTATGCCCTAGCGACAACAGGGCCGTGGCCTCCATAAGCACATCATGGATGACCGGATTGGATACCGAAAATATTGGCTCTAGCATTATGGGCACATAGGATGTCCTTGGGTGAAAATTTTAGAACTTTTTTGGTAGCAGGAGATGCTCCAACGTCTATACTGAGTGGATACACGAGCTCCGGAGTGCCGAATACCAGTAGGCCGCGTCTCCCACTGTGTCGTGGTCGGTTAGAAGGGGATGTGACCTTATCCGCCCATGTGAGGGGGTTGTAAGTTAGGCTGAGTTTGACTAGCTTGCAAATGAATTCGCTATCGATGAGTCGGGTAGGTATTGACAGACTACTGGTCAGGCGGATAGTGTGGTCTCTTCCACTTACTGGGCTGTGCGGCTAGGGAGGCGGCAGTCAGTGTGAAATGTATCAGACCCCGGTGATATCTCAGAGAAAAACCGTACTGATATGTGTACTTGATGAGGACTGACATGCTTGTTTTGCATGTCACATATGACATTTGGCTACGTAGGCCTTGCATCGCATGGCTTTGGTATGGCAGATAGCATTCATTCCTTGCATCACATAACCTTGGTACGACTAATAGTATTCATGGACTTACCTGCATATTTCTGCATTACTCTGATATTATATACTTGGTACTGGCCTTGCGCACACACTTACGCCACCCTCTAAGCTTTTGTAAGCTTACGCATAACCGTTGCGTACAGGTGGCGTTGGATCGCAGCAGCACTGAGGAGAGAGCGCGCATCAGACTATTTTAGAGCTTTTTGATCACCTTATATTTCCCTTTCTGGATTGTACTTAAAGTTTTTGATATAGTGGATATGTGGTGATGTTGTTTTATGACTTGGTTATGCTTGTGGTTATCCTCCATTACAAAAAAAAAAAAAATCATACTGAAAATCCTTCTTATAGGATTCCAGGATCGGAATCTGGCATATGAGTGCCAGGAGCCGAAAATGGGGTACTACGGAGGCAATCGGCGCCAAATTCAGCAATTGAAAATTTTGTGAGCCCGTTTTTCCGAATTTGGGGTGTGACAAAGATTCACTCTAATTGGCCATAAGCAATGTTATTCTCCATTAGGCCTATGATTGGAAAAAATCTTGCTACATGTGATTCAATCAAGTCACACCAAAGAAAATAATTCTACATGAGTCACACCAAAGAAAATAATTGGAAGAGTAATGTTCACCCTTGATTTTTACAGGGCCCATAAAGAAGATAGTATAAAATTCACTTCAACCATTAAATGACACACTAAAAATCTAAGCTTGAGATCCAAAATTAGGTACTTCTATATTTAGGCAAGTCACACTAAGAAAAATAGCTTAAATAATTAGCATTTCCTTGTATGCTTTTTCAATTGTATGGTACACCTAAATCTTGAGAGGGACTAAATTTCCACCGGCTTATCTCATGTGACCTAAGATACATAACTGATAATTACTTATTAATGTAGCTTATTAAAAATCTTTTTGAAAAAGGTAGTAAATGTTTAGCACAAAAACAATCCATGTTCAGAGATTAGGTGGCTACACCATTGGAAACAATGGATAACCGACTGTCCAGCCTGACACGCAGGTATGGCCAACTGAGAGAGCTTTTTCCCTTTGAGTTGAAATCAAATGAATCTTGGCCGTGCGAAAGTTTGCAGGTAGCAATTGAATGTGGGGAGAAGCTTTGATAGGTTCCGCGGATCCACCGAGGTGAGTCGATCCTTGACTGTGGGTCCACGTTGATGTATATGAAGTACATCCATTTGTACATGTCATTTCATGTCATGGTCCAAAAAATGATGTATATCCACATCTTAAGTGGAAGACACCACAGGAAACAGTGGTTATCAATTAAAAATTTCTATGGGCCACGAAAGTTTTGGATCAAGCAGATATTTGATTGATCCCAAGAATTTTTTAATGGTGAGTATTCAATCCCCTCTAGTTCCTCTGGTGTGGTCCACCTAAGGTTTGGATCTGCTTCATTTTTTATTCTATGATATAAAATAAGCTTTCAAAATGGATGGACGGCTCGGATCTAAGTACAATACATTGTGTTTGGCCCCGCCCAATTGAATGAGCTTCGCTTTGGTGGCACGCGAAAGCACCATGGGCTTGATTTGACCGGTAGATAGCTGTAATGAATTGATACAGTGACTTTCGAGGGAAATACCTTTCATTCCTCGAGTGCATTTAAAATCTGCTCTCCTTTTCTGAAAATAATAATAATAATAAAAAAAAGAAAAAGAAAAAAGAAATTTGCCTTTTACCATACATTTATCCCGTACGCTGACAGGTCATCCTTGTGCACGTGTTAGAGCTTTATGCGTTGGAATTGTTTTTTGAATGAAAGTACATAGGGGATTCGCGCGAATCCATTTTGAAGATACGGTTAGAGATAAATATAAAGAAGTGTATTAAGTGCTAGGTATCTGATCCATTCATCAGGTAGTTAATCCTTTAATTATTGACCATAGATCAATAAGGTTTACTCATCACATAGGATCCATGTATACTATCGGTTATCTCTTAAAGTGTGATTTGGCTCACCTGATGAGTGGGCAGATCTCAACTTTGTTCTAGGCACAGAGTCCATGGTCATTGTCTTCAACAACTTGGCGGATGGCCTGATCTATTAAACAGTGCTGCGAATCGCATCTTTCGTCTCTACTAACGCGAATCGCCATATTGGTTAACTATTATCACATGCCTCAAGATTCACGAGGTCTACCCACGAGATTGGGAGTGGATTAGGTACGGCCCCTGCCATACCCACCACAGTACGGCCCTACCCGTGGGGCCCATATTGATGTATGTGTTACATCCACTCCGTCCATTCGTTTTTACAGATCACTTTAGAACATTTTCTAAAAAATGAAGCAGATCAAAATCTTATATTTACCATACCATCGGAAACAGTGGATATAAAAAATTAATAAATTTTGTGGGCCACAAAAGTTTTGGATCAATATGATATTTGTTCTTTCCCTTTATAAATATTTATTTGAACTTATCAAAAGGTCGGATGGAAGATTAAAATTACGTAAACATTAAGGCGTGCCCTAGGAAATTTTTAATGGTGCTTGTTTAATCACCACTTTTTTCTGTGTCATGGTCCACCTAAGATTTGGATTCTCTATTATTTATACTCAAGAAATAATTTGGAAGACGGATGGACGGTGTGGATATACAATACATACACCAAAGTGGGCTCCACGGTCAGGACGCAGAATGATGAGCACGGCTGAGGTAGCACCCAATCCGTTCCCACCCACCACGTGACAGCTGCCCGCAGAAAGGTCACTAGCTACTCCAGACGAAATATACGATACACGGAAAGAGGTTCTGCAGAGAGTGACGCCCGTTTTCAATTCTTAAACGTGGACGATGCTTTGTTAATCCAGACCATTGGTCTGCTCCATCCCACCGTGGATGGACGGATAAAATTTTTTTTACTCCATGGAGATATCGTTGGCTTTCGATCTGTAGCCTATAAATAGACCATTAAGAAAAAGAGAAATGGTCCACCATTCATTCCAAAACTGTCTGAAATATTTGTGGCTTACATCTTTCAAGATGAGATATTTCTCATTCCCTACACCACAGGTCGTAACACACTAGCGATCTGAATTACTGCAGTCTGACCGCACAACAAACCAGCGGTCTTGATTGCACATGAGCCAAACAAGTAGCTTAAATTAAACCTTTAAAACGAAAGGTTCCCGCCTACCCGAAAATTATAGTGATTGATTTTTCAAATTAGATGATTGGTGAGATTTAGTGGACGGTTTAGATGAAAAGAGGTTAACATTCTTAATTCAAAAAAAGCAAATTCCTTGATCAAAGGTAACGGCCATCACATCCATCTTTCTTTTGAAAGACAACCGATCTACAGTGGATCCTACAATTTGGGCAGTTTAATTTGAGTTGTTATATGCCATTGGATAACAAGAAATTACACCATAGAAAGGAACTGTAGCTTATTTTTATCATTAACAGTAACGTGAATCTATAGTAAAGCTGAGAGACATGTAGAGATTTTCAAGAGATCTTAATAAACATAAACCTCGGTAAAAATTAACAAAAAGATAATGTTTTGAAATTTAAAGCCTTTTTAAACTCAACATGCTCTTAAAGGAATAATTTAAATTTGAAAGTATTAACTTATATCAAAGCAAAAAAAAAAAAAAAGAATAAATTTCTTAGTAATATGGTAATGAAAGGAGTAGCAAGGTCCGACCAAACACTTTTAAAGATTTATGAGATATAAGTAATTGATACTTTTTATCATTGTAAATGATTTAATGACAATTCTAATGGTTGAGATTTTAATTATTGTTCTTGGAGTAGATATATACTTTTGATGGTTAGAAGTTCAGTCATTGCTCTTTTAATAATTATATATATATATATATATATATATATATATATATATATATATATATATATATATATATATATATATATATATATATATATATTTAAAATAAAATAAAATAAACATAAAAATGGCCTTGTATAAGATGTATATCATCCAACGTGTATAGAGGGGATGGTAGATAGTTCTTGACTATTGTCAGAAGATATCAGATGCGTGTAGGATCAATGCATTCTTAAAACACTAAAACAAGACGTCTTAAGCAATAAGATGTATATATGCATAACGATTAATGAATACTAGAGCACCAAAATAATACTAGGTAGAGAAATGATTAGGCACAACATTAATCATAGGTAGAAAAGGTTGCTTCTAAGATCACTAGATCTAGCACCACACATGTATGGAGGACGGCTACTGATGGTAATGAATTGCACGATGTGTAAAAGAAGATGAATGGCCAAGATCAGGGCCAGAATCTTGGCCCTGATATGGGTTCATGGGATGCAGCGGCAGCTGTTGTTAGACGGAGGTGATGTTGTAATGGCTGCATCACAGTGGTTTGCAGCAGAATCAATGGCAGTAACGGAGATTGGGACGGCACAGGCAATTGAAATGACTATCTACTAAGATTGGAGATGATCGTTCTGTTCCAATCTGCGAATCTAATAGAAGATGGTGCTGATTGTAGATGGCTAAGATCGAGCAAGTTGGGAATGGGTTCATGGGATCGTAGGCGGCGGTTGAACTGTAAAAGAAATGGTCTATGTAGAACAAAGATAGTGATTTATGACTACAAAAGAATCAAGGAGATGTGATTTATAGTTGAGATGATGAATAGGTCGATAACCCTTTCTAATACCATGTTAAACCATAAGAAATTATACTGTGAAAACTATAACTTATTTATTTCATTGACTATAAAAGAAATATATAAAATATATGAAATACCTATAAAATATATTGATAGATATACACCTTACTAGAGAGAGGAATATCATAATCTAATCTAACATGTGCTGCTTATATGATATTTTTGTGCTTTGCCCTGTTAGCAAGTTATGTTAGCGTACATTAATCCAAATAGAGGAAACTTAGTCAAATACTTATATTTATTATAATTACAATGATTCACCTATTAATTATCTAATTACATTTATACCATCAAAATCTTATGACTTTATTTTATACACTCACTCAAAACGTCAACAAAATAGTTCATTTAAATGACCAAAATACCCTTCACTAAAATACCTTTTTATTGATAAATGCTTTTGAATGGGGGCCTATTACATTCGGTGTAGCTTGGAGGATGACGGGCATGGCATCCATCCCATCTATCAAGTGTCCCTCGACATTTTCTTCATGGATCTTAAAAAACAATCCAGATTCTAAAAATCAATCCAATACAAGTCTAGGTGAGTGAATCCATGAGGAGTATTGGTGTATAATCATGCTTAAAACATTTAAATTTATATTATGCAGCCCACGTGAGTGTTGAAATGCTCTATTTTTGGGTTGTCCCTTCATCTTAGTAAGAGGCTTCTATCAAATAGATTGGATGGCTTATATACCAAAGATGGACCCACACACAATTTAGACCATTTTAATGGTGGGTTTGCTGCTATTTAATTTGGAAACATGCCTACATGTGTAATAAATTATCTGATTTCATTTAAGCATGTGTGAGTATGTATATGTCGAGCATGATAGAGTCGTCATCGACTCGAAACGAACCAAACACCTCATGATCTCAAGCACCAAAATAGCTTAGTAATATCAGATATATGAATATTGGCTTGAATACTACTTAACCACCGATTGACAAGATAATTAGACAATTTGTTAATAGGAAGGTTACTCATTCCGATGAATTCTTTTTACCTTGGAGGCAAAAACTTTTATTTTAACAATGATAGTTGGATCATGTTTGTCCACGAAAATAATGAAAGAAAGTAAAACACAGATTAATATGCTTAATGTCAATGTTATTAACATGAATGATGATTCAGTACAATCAATATATAAAAGTAAATAAAGTAAGAAAATTTACCGATGACGGTCCGAACATGTGAAACGGTCATGGACTAAATGATCTTTCAAACGTTTATGGTCATGAGACAATTGTGTAGAGACTGATGCTTGTGAGACGGTTGCAATTTTGTTTAGCATAATGTGACCAAAAAATCACTAAGGACTCCGAGGATTTAGAGAGCATCAAACGATGGGGTTTAGAATATTTATTGAACTAAACTAACTTACTGCAGTAATGCACTATACAAAAGTTAAAACTAAACTAAGCTCAGCTAATCGGTTCAGATTTACTACAGCATGATATTGGATCTTTTCATGCTACATGTGTAATGGCAATATCAGGACCATACATCTAGTGGACCCTACTATGGATGGCTTACTTTTTGAGTGTAACAACTATTGAACTTTTCTGCCCACCATTTTTCTATTGGGGATTTTGACCTGCAGAATCACACAGATCTAGATCTAGGATAGCAATTCAATGGCACCAAGCACATACAAGAGAACACACAGATTTAATGTGGAAAAATCCTTTCGGGAAAAAATCATGGCACAAAGCGACATAATTGAAATCCACTATGAAATAGAAATTACAAGAGAGAGAGAGAGAGAGAGAAAGCTTACCCGATTCAAACAACCCATGAATCTCACCCTTGCTACACCCTTCAATTTCCCTAAAACCCCTTTAGAAAGCTTTAGAAATATTCCTCATACCTTAGAAAAGCCCTAGGAACACCTATTTATAGTTTAGGCAACTTCCCTTCCGTATCCCAATTGCAAAAGGACAGATTTTCGCAATCCGCAAAATCGCAGAATGAATCTGCGTAAACTACGACTAGTCGAGCTACGACTAGTCGAACAATCCCTACGACTGGTCGAAGGGCCCGGACAAGAAAAATAGGGCTCGCTGGATTTTGAGTCGAACGGGTTACGACTAGTCGAGCCGCTCCCACGACCAGTCGAACCTGACCCACGACCGGTCATGCACGTTCAAATTTAAGATATATGCAAACAATCTCCACCATGTCTTCAATCTTGAACTGTGTAGCTTCTTGACCTCTTCTCTTATTTCTGTATCACATCATAGCTTCTTGTGTACACTCTGTCTTTCTTTTACTCCATTGCCAAGCCCAAAGAAGTTACACAGACCTTGAACTTCTCTACAAGAACGATCTATGTGAGCATTTCTGCCGGATAAAAAATCCACATGCTCAACCATCTTTGCTCCTGACTTCTCACAAAGAAAGACGTAGTCTTCTTACCATCTCACCGCTACCCAATATTGCTTGCCCTTGCTCACAATATTGATAGCCTGTGAAATAACCGGTCTAAACCAGACCATGACATACACTGCCAACCGCATTCGAATAAGGCTCATGAGATATCCTGCTTTTTCACATCTGTTTTGGGACATGTCCTGAGGAAAACTTGAGGAGAGACGTGTAGGGAACGCTCTCCGGCTTTACCTGGCCCATCACATCCTTGATCAATACCTACACACAAGGTATTCCTCCTGTGATTCCCAAAGCTTACTCCTCCTTCAGTCTCAATGCCAAGAACTATCTTTGCAGCCTCTTCAATCCTTCATCCATGAAGGAATCAAACCACTGCTTAGGCTACAGGTCGAACCACGACCTCCTGCAAAGTCTTTTCTCAGCCCTTTAACTTCGAACCTCTCTGGTTGCTTCATGTAAATCTGCTCTTCACTCTCCCTTACAGAAGTACAGACTCCACATCCATCCTTCCACCTCAAGATCACGTTGGCTAACCAGTGCCAATCACGGATCTAATAGACACCTGCTATACCGTCGGCGCGAATATCTCTGAGAAGTCGAACCCTTCTCTTTGAGTATAACCCTTTGCTACCAACCTCGTCCTGTATCTATGTTGTATCCTCCTGAAGATCCACCTGCATACAACCGCTTTCCGGCCCACTGGAAGCTCCACCAGCTCCCATATGTCGGTCTGGTACAACAAATCCATCACATCGCCTATAGTCACCTTCTACTTCTCAGCACCAGGCTCACCTAAAGCCATCGGAATAGAAGATGAATCTTCTTGCGATATTGGAGTCGTCCATGTACCACGCCGATATTCTGTGATCATGCCGTATGATTCTTCTCGCAGGTGGCTGCTTCACCTACTCTGTATCCCTGTCCGCACGTGTCAGCCTTCCTGCCCTGCCACTTATGTGGTCATGCCAACATGCCACACACGTGCAGAGGTGAAATCCGCTACATCCACTGCAGTTCCACCTTTTGAAATGCTCCCGATCAACCTCTACATGTTATCGAGTCGTTGCGCTTTCATGATTATCCGTGCCCTCTTAGATACCTTAAGAGCACCATCAATACCTGTGTACTTGCATCCTTTTGCCTCAAACACACCAAGAGAAATCAGATTCTGCTTCAAATCAGGAACGTGTCTGACATCAGTCAAGGTACGCTCCACCCCATTAAACATCTTGATGCACACCGGACCAACAGCCACAACATTACAGGCAATATCATTGTCCATAAATACCTGTCCACCATCGCACTCCTTATAGCTGGTGAACCAACTCCGATGAGGAGTCATGTGAAAAGATGCTCCTGTGTCTAGCATCCACTCGTCCTTACGATCATCGTATGGCCGCCTGATAGTAGACACAGACAAAACATCACCATCACATCCACTCGATCCATCTGACGTGGCAACATTGGCCTCCCTATACGAAGCCTCAGAATCTTCTCTCTTTGATTTAGGATTTCCACAATCCTTCTTCATATGTCCTTCCTTCCCACAGTTCCAGCACTTTACCTTTCCTTTGCCCTTGCCATTTAATTTGGATCTATAACCTGAAGAACTCGTACCTTGTTCAGAATTCCTACCCATTATAAATGGTGCATCAGAAGATATCCCCATGTCGCCATTTAGCTGTCTCATAGCCTTCCCTTAAAGGGCCGAAATAACGGTGTCGACACTCAGGATTTTATTCATGCTGCACATAGTGTCCTTCAATAACTCCTAATTCAACAACATATATGCTTGTTCTTCATCTTTCATTACTTCCTCCATATCCAGCAATTTGTAAATTAATTTATTAAAGTTGCTGATGTGAGCCTCCAGATCTTCACCCTCTGCCATCTTGAAGTTTTACCACTGCCGCTTCAAGTGTAGGCGATTTTCAGAGGATTTTTTCGCATAGACATCCTCTAACTTTGTCCATAACTTAGCCGCAGTTTTCTCCCTCATGATGATGTAGAGAACCTCATTCGTGAGATATAAACGGATCGATGATAATGCCTTCTCATCAAGAGTATTCCAATCATCATCAGTCATAGTAGACTTTCGCTCCTTAAGAGCACCATCTTCGCCTTACTTGATTAAGGAATTCATCATCTTGATCTTCCATAACTTAAAATTATTTTTCCCTGAGTATTTCTCAATATAATACCTAGTGCGTCTCATTATTACTAATCCCTTAAATTCAGATCTGTGCTTAACGATTGCTTTGATACCACTTGTTGGAGATTTTGACCTGCGGAATCACACAGATCTAGATCTAGGATAGCAATTCAATGACACCAAGCACATACGAGAGAACACATAGATTTAACGTGGAAAAACCCTTTCGGGAAAAAACTACGGCACAAAGCGACAGAAATCTACTATGAAACAGAAATTACAAGAGAGAGAGCTTACCCGATTCAAACAACCTTGAATTTCATCCTTGTTACACCCTTTAATTTCCCTAGAACCCCTTTAGAAAGCTTTAGAAATATTCTTCATACCTTAGAAAAGCCCTAGGAACACCTATTTATAGTTTAGGCAACTTCCCTTCCGCATCCCAGTTGCAAAAGGACACAGATTTTCGCAATTCGCAAAATTGCGGAACGAATTTGCGTAAACTACGACTAGTCGAAGGGGAGCTACGACTGGTCGAACAATCCCTACGACTGGTCGAAGGGCCCGGACATAAAAAATAAAGCTCGCTGGACTTTGAGTCGAGCGGGCTACGACTAGTCGAGCCACTCCCACTCCCATGACTAGTCGAACAATCCCTAAATGACTGATTCTTGAAAGTGGGTGTTTTGGAGAATGTCTTGCAAAATTCTTCAGCTAGGTATTTTGGTTTCGTCCATGGATAGAAGGGAAAACTGCATTACATATAACTTTGTTATAACCTCTGGGATTAGAGATGTTGGTCCATTGAGTTAGGGCTAACTTAGGGCTGGCTACCCATTCATACTTTTTGGTTCATCATACATCTAAACGAGGAATAATTTGGACAGTTTATTTGAATTTCCTGCGCGCCAAGTTTGCAATTTTCAAGTAATTTCTAGGTGTATTATCCGTACTACTCAGCCAGAGTATGCAGGCATATATATATTTCCATCTGGCTGAGTTACCATACTTGAGTCCTTTTGAGTTGAGACAGGCAAACAAACAAATGCACGTTACGTTGTACAGTGGGTGGTCCCTTTCTAACCTTATAATGAAATGGCAGAAGAAGACCTTCCAAAGACTAAAGATTTTACCTTGCCTCCTGAATTATTGGACTGATATTTTTGTGGACGGCAATCTCTCCCGTGCCTTTTATACTCAGCAGAGGGTAAAACTATGGGGCCCACCATATTGAAATCAAATCATATCCTTTCAATACTATGCCCCTTGATTTTAGATGATGTCTCAAAAACTATACTTACAAGGTCGGACACCTAGATTAATTCCCATCTATGTTCTACCATTAAATTTTTATTTTTATTTTTTATTTTTACTTTTAGTCTTGAGAAATACTTCAATCCTTTGGCAGTGTAACAGATCATCTGCAGGCAGTTAAAAATTACTTAGAAATTGTCTATGTAGGACACAAATAATTAATATTAAACTGTCCAAATTATGGACATAAGTTAAGATCTATAATGAGCCAAAAAGTATTTTTATTTGGTTATTGAAAAATTAGATTTCTGAATGTTTATTGGACGACTATAGATAGAAAATCAAAATGTCTTGTTGTAAAGAATAAGTATCCACAAATTGGTTTAGTATTTCTCAACCAACTTAATTGTTATAATTCACTTACAGCCCGTGGATTTCAAAATTTAATTGGTTTAGCTTGAATTAATATATGACACATGTATCATTTCTAAGAACTTGCGCCTCAAGCAAAGTTTGTAGCTGGAGTATCAAATAACATCTTGTTTTCTTTTTATCTTTATTATTTATTTATTTAATTTTAATTTTAAATTTGTTTTGTAAATAACTGCCTAAATAATAGTATTTAAAAATGGCCGTAAAAATACATTTGCAAAGACGCCTTTCCAAAGGACGAAAATGCCCCTGCTTTTTCCTTCAAGCGGGAAGACGACCGCTGACGCTCCTCGAACTTTGAGTAATACGAACGGTTCAAAAGATATCAACGTTACATGGGCCCCACGGTTATGTGTTTATTATATCCACAACGTTCATCCATATTTCGAGATCAATTCGGACCATTATCTAAAAAAAAATCATATCCAAAGATCAACTGGACCACACCACAAAGAACAGCAGAAAATTGATTTTCACCGTTAAAAATTTTGTAGGACCCACCGTAACATTTATTTTCCATCCAATCTATTCATAAGGTCACAAAGACCGGGATGAAGAGGAAAAACAAGTTTCATAATTATCCAAAACTACTGTGACCCCTAAAAGGGTTTCAATGGTGGACGTTCAATCCTCCACAGCCTTTAGAAGTGTGGTCCACTTGATAGCTAGATCTGTCTTATTTTTAGTCTCAAGCCTTAATACGAGTTCGCCAAAAATATGGACGGTTTGGATATAACACATATCTCATAATAGGACCCACAAAAAGTGGTGGGATTACAACACCAAAAACTTTTAAAAAAATAATAATAATAATAATAAATAAAAAACTAAAAGTCTTTCGATATGTACTTCGATATATCTCGAAAGGTCTTTCGATTAATGGAAAAAGGTCCCAAATTGTCCAGTAAGTTTGCCTCAAAAAGGTATTTTACATTTAGCTAAGGATTATAACCGTAGCCATGACTGTAGTCTATACCCGCCTACGAAAATTTTATTTTTTATTTTTTATTTTTTATTTATTTTTTACATGGAGAACTTTATTCTACCTACAATTTTCTCTAATACATATTTATATAAATATGTATATATAAGCATATAAAAAAAATTTCTCTCTTTTTTTCATTTCTTTCTTTATTTATTTAACAAGAATATCTTCTAAACCAAAATTAGTTACTTGATGTACCCTATATGATTTCGGGGTAGGAGAAGCTACTTTAGCCAACTAACCTAATTATTTTCCTAGATTCCATCAGGTTGATGGTCGAAAATCCATTTCATTCACTTTGCAGTCAATTTCATTCATTTCATTTTCTTCACGGACATTTCCATGCATTTCACGGTCAATTCGCTTCACTTCACGGTCATTTCCATGCATTTCACGGTCATTCCCACCTATTCCGTGTTGATTCATGGTCATTTTGACGCATTTCACGGTGAAGTGTAGCGATTGGATCGTGAAATGCGCGGAAAAGACCGTGAAGTGAAGGGGCATGACCATGAAATGCGCCGAAATGACCGTGAATCAACACGGAATAGGCGAGAATGACCGTGATATGCATGAAAATGACCGTGAAGTGAGGCGATTGGACCGTGAAATGCGCGGAAATGACCATGAAGTGAAGGGGCATGACCATGAAATGTGCCGAAATGACCGTGAATCAACACGGAATAGACAGGAATGACCGTGATTTCCATGCATACCACGGTCATTCCCGCCTGTTCCATGTTGATTCACGGTCATTTCGACGCATTTCACGGTCCAGCGTCTTCACTTCACGGTCACCTCTGTGCATTTCGCGGTCCAATCGCTTCACTTCACCTCCATTTCCATGCATATCACGGTCATTCCCGCATATTCTGTGTTGATTCACGATCATTTTGATGCATTTCGCGGTCCCGCGTCTTCATTTCACGGTCACTTTCGTGCATTTCGCGGTCCAATCGCTTCACTTCACCTCATTTCCATACATATCACGGTCATTCCCGCATATTCCGTGTTGATTCACGGTCATTTCGTCGCATTTCGCGGTCCCGTGTCTTCACTTCACGGTCATTTTCGTGCATTTCGCGGTCCAATCACTTCACTTCACCCTCATTTTCATGCATATCACGGTCATTCCCACATATTCCGTGTTGATTCACGGTCATTTCGACGCATTTCACGGTCACGCGTCTTTACTTCACGATCACTTTCGTACATTTCGCGGTCCAATCGCTTCACTTTCCCCCATTTCCATGCATATCACGGTCATTCCCGCATATTTCGTGTTGATTCACCGTCATTTCGACGCATTTCGCGGTCCAGCGTCTTCACTTCCCGGTCAATTTCGTACATTTCGCGGTCCAAACGCTTCACTTCACCTCCATTTCCATGCATATCACGGTCATTTCCGCATATTTCGTGTTGATTCACGGTCATTTCGACGCATTTTGTTGTCCCACGTTTTCACTTCACGGTCACTTCCATGCATTTCGCGGTCCAATCGCTTCACTTTACCCCCATTTCCATGCATATCACGGTCATTCCCGCATATTCCGTGTTGATTCACGGTCATTTCGACGCATTTCGTGGTCTTGCGTCTTCACTTCACGATCACTTCCATGCATTTCGCGGTACAATCGCTTCACTTCACCCTCATTTCCATGTATATCACGGTCATTCCCACATATTCCATGTTGCTTCACAGCCATTTCGACGCATTTCGCGGTCCTCTGTCTTCACTTCATGGTCACTTCCGTGCATTTCGCGGTCCAATCTCTTCACTTCATCCCCATCTCCATGCATATCACGGTCATTCCCGCATATTCCGTGTTGATTCACGATCATTTTGACGCATTTCGCGGTCCCGCGTCTTCACTTCACGGTCACTTCCGTGCATTTCGCGGTCCAATCGCTTCACTTCACCCCATTTCCTTACATATCACGGTCATTCCCGCATATTCCGTGTTGATTCACGGTCATTTCAACGTATTTCGCGGTCCCGCGTCTTCACTTCACTATCATTTCTGTGCATTTCGCGATCCAATCGCTTCACTCCACCTCCATTTCCATGCAAATCACGGTCATTCCCGCATATTCCGTGTTGATTCACGGTCATTTCGACGCATTTCTCGGTCACGCGTCTTCACTTCACGATCACTTCCGTGCATTTCGCGGTCCAATCGCTTCACTTCACCCCCATTTCCATGCATATCACAGTCATTCTCTCATATTCCATGTTGATTCACGGTCATTTCGACGAATTTTGCAGTCCCGCGTCTTCACTTCACGATCACTTTCATACATTTCGAGGTCTAATCGCTTCACTTCACCTCAATTTTCATGCATATCACGGTCATTCCCACATATTTCGTGTTGATTCACGATCATTTCGACGCATTTTGTGGTCCCTCGTTTCACTTCACGGTCATTTCCGTGCATTTCGCGGTCCAATCGCTTCACTTCACCTCCATTTTCATGCATATCACGGTCATTCCCGCATATTTCGTGTTGATTCACGGTCATTTCGACGCATTTCGTGGTCCTGCGTCTTCACTTCACGTCACTTCCGTGCATTTCGCGGACCAATCGCTTCACTTCACCCCCATTTCCATGCATATCACTGTCATTCCCGCATATTCCGTGTTGATTACGGTCATTTCGACGCATTTCGCAGTCCCGCGTCTTCACTTCACAGTCACTTCCGTGCATTTCGCGGTCCAATCGCTTCACTTCACCCCCATTTCCATGCATATCACGGTCATTTCGACGCATTTCGCGGTCCTGCGTCTTCACTTCAGGGTCACTTCCGTGCATTTTGCAGTACAATCGCTTCACTTCACCCCCATTTCTATGCATATCACGTCATTCCCTCATATTCCGTGTTGATTCACGGTCACTTCGACGCATTTCGCGGTCCAGCGTCACTTCACTTCACGGTCACTTCTGTGCATTTCGCGGTCCAATCGCTTCAATTTACCCCATTTTCATGCATATCACGGTCATTCCCGCACATTCCGTGTTGATTTACGATCATTTCGACGCATTTCGCGGTCCTGCGTCTTCACTTCACGGTCACTTCCGTGCATTTCGCGGTCCAATTGTTTCACTTCACCCCCATTTCCATGCATATCACGGTCATTCCCGCATATTCCGTGTTGATTCACGGTCATTTCGACGAATTTCGCGGTTCAGCGTCTTCACTTCACGATCACTTTCGTACATTTTGAGGTCCAATTGCTTCACTTCACCTCCATTTTCATGTATATCACAGTCATTCCCGCATATTTCGTGTTGATTAACGGTCATTTCGACGCATTTTACGATCTCTCGTCTTCACTTCACGGTCACTTCCCTGCATTTAGCGGTCCAGTCGCTTCACTTCACCCCCATTTCTATGCATATCACGGTAATTCCCGCCTATTCCGTGTTGATTCACGATCATTTCGACGCATTTCGCGGTCATGACCCTTCACTTCATGGTCAATTCCGCGCATTTCACGGCTCAATTGCCTCACTTCACAATCATTTTCATGCATATCACGGTCATTTCCACATATTCCGTGTTGATTCACGGTCATTTCGACACATTTCATGGTCATACCCCTTCACTTCACGGTCATTTCGACGCATTTCACGGTCAATTCGCTTCAATTCATGATCATTTTCATGCATTTCACGATCATTCCCGCATATTCTGTGTTGATTCACGGTCATTTCGACGCATTTCACTGTCATACCCCTTCACTTCACCATCATTTCGACGCATTTCACGGTCAATTCGCTTCAATTCACGATCATTTTCATGCATTTCACGGTCATTCCCGCCTATTCCGTGTTGATTCACGGTCATTTCAACGCATTTCACGGCAATGCCCCTTCACTTCACGGTCATTTCCACATACTTTACGGTCCATTTGTCTCACTTCACGGTCATTTTCATGCATATCACGGTCATTCCCGCCTATTCCGTGTTGATTCACGGTCATTTCGGCGCATTTCACAGTCATGCCCCTTCACTTCACGTTCATTTCCGCGCATTTCACGGTTCAATCGCTTCACTTCACGATCATTTCCATGCATTTCACGGTCATTCCTGCCTATTCCGTGTTGATTCACGGTCATTTCGACGTACTTCACGATCAATTCACTTCACTTCACGGCCATTTCCAAGCATTTCATGGTTAATTCTCTTCACTTCACGGCCATTTCCATGCATTTCACGGTCATATCCGGCAATTTCGTTTACGTTCACGGTCATTTCGATGCACTTCACGGTCAATTCACTTCACTTAACGGCCATTTCCAAGGACTTCACGGTCAATTCTCTTCACTTCATGGCCATTTCTATGCATTTCACGATCATATCCAGCAATTCCATTTACATTCACGGTCATTTCGACGCACTTCACGGTCAATTCACTTCACTTCACGGTCATTTCTAAGCATTTCACGATCAATTCTGTTCACTTCACAGTCATTTCCATGCATTTCACGGTCATATCCGACAATTCCGTTTACATTCACGGTCATTTCGATGCACTTCACGGTCAAGTCACTTCATGGCCATTTCGATGCACTTCACGATCAAGTCACTTCACTTCACGGCCATTTCCAAGGACTTCACGGTCATGCCCCTTCATACCGCGACGTTTAATCGATATATCGAATCTTCGATATATCGACGGAGTATCGATATTATCGATAATTCGTTTCAAAAGAGTAGTGTGTCTTTGGACAATTGAGGAACATTTCGATATATCAAAATTTAGTCGATATATCATTCCTTCGATATATTGAAATGTTGTCGATATTATCGATAATTCTTTTTAAAAAAGCATTTTGTCTCTGGACATATTTTGACCATTTTCGATAAATCGAAATATAGTCGATATATCGACACATGACATCGATTTCAAGGCGATGTATCGTTCCGTTGTAACGATGACTTAGTATGATAACATCGACTAGAGTTCAATGTTATCGACAACTTAAGCCCGATGTCATCGATTAGATTTCGATAACATCGAAGCATACTTTTGTTTTTTCTTTACAAAAATTTAGTGGATTCTGTTTTTATAATCGACTGTCTTTCGATTGATATCGAAATTTGTTCCTTCGATTGATTGAAACTATCTTGATATAATCGAAAAATTGTTTTAAAACATCATTTCGTCATTGGACAGTTTTGGACTAATTTCGATAAATCGTCTGACATTCGATATATCGAAATGCAGCAAATGTCGATATATCTTGTACTGTTCGATATATCAAAAGGTAATTTTTACTCCTTTTTTTTTCTAAAGTTTTTTTTTCTTTTTTTTATTATTATTATTATTTATAGGTTAGCTTGTTAGTACACAGCCATGTCGGTATACACTCCATGTTATCCACCCCCACTATGGATCGATACGAAGACCTCAAATCGTGTAAATGAACATAAGTTCTTTAGAGACTTGTGGACCTTTTTCGATATATCTAATCCTACCTTGTCGCACTCTCTCGTCCATTAACATCTCCTGCACCCCCATCTGTATGTAAACCGGGCTCCTTGCTAGGCAGATGGTGGCCCACCTCCTCCACCTGGAATCCTTCACTAGAACATGATGGCGACCCTTTATCTTTGAATCGATGGAGTAACATACCCTCTCAGTTAGAAGATGGTGGCCCACCTCCTCCACTTCAGATCCTCCACCAAATGATATTGAAAAATGACGATTGATGAGTTCCATCGTGCTTTTAAGATATCGAACGGTCTCTGAATTAGGCAATTCTGGTCCCATTTGGAAGCTTTACAAGTTACCATTCCATGACCTGAAATAGTCTAATACATTATGAAGTGAAGGGAATTGACCGTGAAATGCATGGAAATGACCGTTAATCAACACGGAATGTTTGGAATGACCGTGAAGAGAAGAAATTGGACCGCGAAATGCGTGGAAATGACCGTGAAGTGAAGGGGCATGACCGTGAAATGCGCTAAAATGACCGTGAATCAACACGGAATAGGTGGGAATGACCGTGATTTCCATGCATATCACGGTCATTCCCGCCTATTCCGTGTTGATTCACGGTCATTTCGGCGCATTTCACGGTTAATTCCCTTCATTTCACGGTCATTTCCATGCATTTCACGGTCAATTCGCTTCACTTCACGGTCATTTCCATGCATTTCACAGTCATTCCCGCCTATTCTGTGTTGATTCACAGTCATTTCGATGCATTTCACGGTGAAGTGTAGCGATTGGACCGTGAAATGTACGGAAATGACCGTGAAGTGAAGGGGCATGACCGTGAAATGCATCGAAATGACCGTAAATCAACACGGAATAGGCGGGAATGACCGTGATATGCATGAAAATGACCGTGAAGTGAGGCGAATGGACCGTAAAGTGCACGGAAATAACCGTGAAGTGAAGGGGCATTACCGTGAAATGCGTCGAAATGACCGTGAATTAACACGGAATAGGCGGGAATGACCGTGATATGCATGAAAATGACTGTGAAGTGAAGCGATTGGACTGCGAAATGTACGAAAATGACCGTGAAGTGAAGACGCGGGACCGCGAAATGCGTCGAAATGACCGTGAATCAACACAGAATATGTGGGAATGACCGTGATATGTATGAAAATGGGGTGAAGTGAAGCGATTGGACCACGAAATGCACGGAAGTGACCGTGAAGTGAAGACGCGAGACCGCGAAATGCATCGAAATGATCGTGAATCAACACAGAATATGCGGGAATGACCGTGATATGCATGGAGATGGGAGTGAAGTGAAACGATTGGACCGCGAAATGCATGGAAGTGACCATGAAGTGAAGACGCAGGACCGTGAAATGCGTCGAAATGACCGTGAATCAACACGGAATATGCGGGAATGACCATGATATGCATGGAAATGGGGGTGAAGTGAAGCGATTGGACCGCGAAATGCACGAAAATGATCGTGAAGTGAAGACGCGGGACAGCGAAATACGTCGAAATGACTGTGAATCAACACAGAATATGCGGGAATGACCGTGGTATGCATGAAAATGAGGGTGAAGTGAAGTGATTGGACCGTGAAATGCATGAAAATGACCGTGAAGTGAAGACGCGGGACCGCGAAATACGTCAAAATGACCGTGAATCATCATGGAATATGCGGGAATGACCGTAATATGCGTGGAAATGAGGGTGAGTGAAGGAGCTTAAACTAAGATTTGAGTCAGGAAAGGGGGCCCTGAAAGGAACTTTTCTTTAATCAAATATTGAGTTAAGACCTTCTTATGATAGATGATATTACAGATAATCTTTTCTTAAGATTATCTGTAGGGACATCGACATGTAAGATAAAAGGCAACCAACCCCCTCCGAGGAGGGCGGGTTGCCAGCTTCTGTTCACCTCCGGGATACCTGTATGAGCGCTTTCATTTTAGTTGTTATGACTTTCAGTAACGACTTTTGTTGAGTTTCAACATTTTCTGGAACACATAAAATGTTGAGAAGCTAGCGTAGGGCTTCCCCGAGAGAAAAGCTCGAGCGCAGCGCCTAACAAGCAAATGTGCAAGCGAGCCGGAGCGAGCGCAAAGCGATTGGACCGCGAAATGCACGAAAATGACCGTGAATTGAAGATGCGGGACCACAAAATGTGTCGAAATGACCGTGAATCAACACGGAATATGCGGGAATGACCGTGATATGCATGGAAATGGGGGTGAAAGTAAAGCGATTGGACTGCGAAATGCACGAAAATGACCATGAAGTGAAGACGCGGACCGCGAAATGCGTCGAAATGACCGTGAATCAACACGCAATATGCGGGAATGACCGTGATATGCATGAAAGTGGGTGAAGTGAAGCGATTGGACCGCGAAATGCACGAAATGACCGTGAAGTGAAGACGCGGGACCGCGAAATGTGTCGAAATGACCGTGAATTACACAGAATATGTGGGAATGACCGTGATATGCATGAAAATGGGGGTGAAGTGAAGCGATTGGACTGCGAAATGTACGAAAATGACCGTGAAGTGAAGACGCGGGACCGCGAAATGCGTCGAAATGACCGTGAATCAACACGGAATAGGCGGGAATGACCGTGATATGCATGGAAATGGGGTTGTAGTGAAGCGATTGGACCGTGAAATGCACGGAAGTGACCATGAAGTGAAGACGCGGGACCGTGAAATGCGTCAAAATGACCATGAATCAACACGGAATATGTGGGAATGTCCGTGATATGCATGGAAATGGGGATGAGGTGAAGCGATTGGACCGCGAAATGTACGAAAATGACTGTGAAGTGAAATGCACGGAAATGACCGTCAATTGCCATGAATGAAATTGACTGCAAAGTGAATGAAATGGATTTTCGACCATCGACCTGATGGATTTTGGAAAATAACTAGTTAGTTGGCTAAGTAGTTTCTTCTCTTCTACCCCAAAATCATATAAGGTGCATCAAGTAACTAAGTTTGGTTTAGAAGATATTCTTGTTAAATGAATAAAGCAAGAAATGAAGAAAAGAGAGAACTTTTTTTAATATGCTTATATATACATATTTATATAAATATGTACTTGAGAAAATCGTAGGTAGAATAAAGTTCTCCATGTAAAAAATAAAAAATAAATTAATTAATTAAAAAATTTCATAGATTGGCACAGACTACAGTTATGGCTATGGTTATAATCTGTAGCTAAAGATAAAATACCTTTTTCGATTAATCGAAAGAAATTCGATTAATCAAAATTTACAAAATTTTTTAGGCAAACTTGTTGGACAATTCTGAACCCTTTTCGATTAATTGAAAGACATTCAATATATCGAAGTACATATCGAAAGACCTTCGAGATACATATAAAAGGACATCAAAATGGCAGTGGAGAGGGCTATGGCTACGGTTATTATCCGTAGCTATAGACAGCCCTGTAGCCATAAGTTCCTAGTTATTTATTTATTTATTTTTATTATTTTATATTTTTTGCTGTTGTAATCCCACTGCTTTTTGTGGGTCCTATTATGAGGTATGTGTAATATCCAAACCGTCCATTTTTTTGGTGAACTCATGTTACAGCTTGAGACAGAAAATAAGACAGATCTAACTATCAAATGGACCACATTTTAAAAGACATTGGGAAATTGAATGTCTACCATTGAAACCCTTTTAGGGGTTAAAGAAGTTTTGGATCATTAAGAAATTTGTTTTTCCTCTTCATCCAGGTCTTGTGTGACCTTATGAATAGATTGGATTGAATATAAATGTTATGGTGGGCCCTACAAAAGTTTCAACGGTAAAAAAATCAATTTTCTGCTGCTCTTTGTGGTGTGGTCCACTTGATCTCTGGATATGTTTTTTTTTTTTTTTTTTTTTTTGTATAATGCTCCGAAATGATCTCAGAATATGGATGAACGTTGTGGATATAATAAATACGTAAATGTGGGGCCCATGTAACGTTGATCTCTTTTGAACCGTTCGTAGGAGTTCGAGGAGCGTCAACGCTGGTCTTCGAGCACCAGCCGATCCGCTTGGAGGAAAAAGCAGGGCCTTTTCGACCTTTGGGAAGGCGTCCGTACAGCTGGGGCTTATTCTCGCAAGGTAACATGAGGTGGTTCGTCTCGCAAATGGGCCATAAACGGGTCGTACAGTCGTAAATTTCTCGTTTTTATTTTCATTATTTTCTTAGAGTTGTCCATTTAAATCAGGAGAAATTTATAAAATATTGAATAATAACGTGGTTATTTGGAAATCATATATATTTTGATGTGGACAGTAGAAAATACTTTCCCCTTTAAGTGAGAATTCGCTCCATTTATTTTTTACAGCGCACACCAACCGCTTTCGGTGGTTTGCCGCACCACCCACCACTGATAGACCTAACCAAGTTCTATGGGTCCCAAAAGGATGTATGTTTTATATCCACAGTTCATCAATTTTGTGAGATAATTTTAGTAACTGGACTCTAAAATAAGGAAGATATAAAGCTCAAGTGGACCACACCACAGAAAGCATTGGGGATTGAACGTTTACCACCGTTGAAAGATGGAAAATAAACAGCATGGCGGACATAGGACGGTTTTCAACGGTGGATGTCAATGTCCCACTGCTTTTTTTTTTTGATGTGACTCACTTGAGATATGGATCTTTCTAATTTTTGGGCCCATAGTCTAAAATGATATAGAAAAATGGATGGACGGTGTGGATATAACACATAAATCATGGTAGGACCCACAGAACTAGGTGACATCAACGCACGCAACTCGGCTCCTTTCCGCTGAGGCTATTTATATACACATTCCCTCCCGGCTCTGATAGGCGAGAGCGAGAAAGAAGGTTTTCAGAAAGTCATGTTCCTTGATCCCTTCCATCCATCTGCAGATCCGTCCATCTCCGAGCTGCTTTGAAATCTCTCGTTTATCGTTGAACGGAGATTAGGGGTTGGGAAGAAGAAAGGGGGGAAGAGTTGGAAGGGCAAACACGGCTATAACAAGGGTAAAGCGAGGTGAGGCACATGTCCGATCGGTACGACGCAAGGGTTCGGTAACTCAGAGCAGCCCTGGTGTGCACGGCGGACGTGGAGCCTTGCCTTCCGAAGGCGGAAGCCCTTCTGATCTCTTGTTTTTGCCGGAGGCGGTCCTTTTCTCCCATCTCCTTTTATTTTCCTTTTCCTCTCCAGCTTTTATAATTACATAGATAGATTGTAAAAAAAAAAAAGAGAAATCTAGTCATCTTCGTCGTCGTCGTCGTCGCCATCGTTATTGTAGCTATGTTAAGTATAAAGAGGGTAGCTACGATGGTATCGAACCACCAAAACGAGGAGAAGAAGAGAAGGGAGGAGGATGTGGCCGGAATTGCCTTGGCAAGTGCTGTCTTCATGGTATTTTCTTTTCTCTTTATCATCTTCCATTTTTTCATCTTTTCCTTTTCAACTTGCGACTTTCTTATGGACTATGCCTCAAAAATCTGGTTCATTACTAATTGGGGAGAAAAATAAATAGACGGTTGAGATGAGAAATACAGAAAATTCAACTGAGAAAGATCCAGAACTGATTTTTTGGATCTTACTGTGGGAGAACTTCGAGGCATGGTCCATCCACGGCCGGAGCAATAGAATAACTTTCTAACTTGTTAGATGTTTGCTGAATCGGTATTTTACCGATAAAAGCACGTATCGGCTCTGTTTTTGGCCGATACAGCTGTGGAGGACCGGTACGTATCGGGAGATATGTGCTCGTATCGGACGATACTACGCCAGACCTTGCGACTGTAGACTATAATTTTACCCTGTGCAGGCCCATTCGCTGGAGCGATGTTACAAATACTGCCGACATTTTGAGAATCTCACGAATTTTTGCAGAGAAGTTTTCAAACGGTTTTCTTGCGAGATTTTCATTTAATTGCGATTTTAGGGAAATAACTTTTAAAAGTTTAAATTAATTCACTTTTTAATATTTTAAATTATTTAATAATTATAATAAAGATTTAATATTTTATTTTCAGCATTATTTTCCCGATAATATCAAGAAAAAAACATCAATATCTTAAATCTCCCGAGAAATTCCGATGGCTTATCTTGTAATTCTCTTCGGCAGAATCGCCGTGAAAAGTGGAAACCAGGTTCGAGCTAGGGGGACGCGACTTTCTCGTGACCTCCCGGTAACCCAAAGATCTTTTGGCCCACCACGATGTTTGTGTTAAATCCACTGCGTCCATCCGTTTCGTCAGCTCATTTCGAGAACATGAACCCAAAATTGAGTGAGATTGAAAACTCATGTGGGCCACACACGCTAGGATTGAACGCTTGCCATTGAAATCTCATTGGGGCGAAAGAAGTTTTGGATGAGGGTTTTATTTGTGTTTTCCCTTCATCCAGGTGGGAATCACCTTATGAACGGTTTGGATAGCATCTAAACCTCACGGTGGGCCCCAGAAAGGTTTCAGTGGTCGGTGTCCCCACCGCAACTGTTTCCTATGGAATGGCTTGCTTGTGTTTTGGATCTCCCTCGGTTTTGATCTCATCTCCCAAAATGAGCTGACGAAACGGTGACGTGGATATGGCATAAACATCATCGTGGTGGACCTAACAGAGGTTTGGGTTACAAGGGCCTGGAGAAGTCATGGGCTTTGATTTGTTGGATCAGCAAGGTCGGGTTATAAATAAATGGGCTGGGCCTCATCCTAGGCCCGTATTTGGCCCCTTTTTAACTGGCAAATGCCCAAGCATCACTGTCACTGCCTCATCCCATGCCCCAAGTAAAGGCCCATTCACACTCAGGTGGGCTACATTACGGGAAACAGTTGAGATGGGAATTGCCATCATTAAAATCGTCCAGATTGTGCATGGGTTCAACCGTTGTCTGTTATGCATCCAATCCACTCATTTGATGACCATACCAGAATGAATGGATTCCCCAAGAATCAGGACGTTCCAAGACTCATGTGGGCCCCATCATATGTGGCCCACCTAAGTATTAGATTGAACTGATTTTGAGGATCCATAGCGAAAATGTGTCAATGCACTGGGGACTGTGTGGATCTGATGCATGTTTGTCCCATGCAGTGTTCAATTGTTCAGGTCAGGCACTCCATGATTGTTGTGGCAGAACTGGATATCTTGACTTCTGATTCTTGGAGTTGAAGATGGGCCACTGAAAATTTAATTTTCTGTGTTCTGTGTAGATATATCTAGCCGTTGTAATGGTCAGAATATCCGTTTAGCATAAGTTTCTCATTGGACGGTCAGAGTGCCAAAATGCAAATAGGAACTTACATAGTGGTCTAACGACACTGGAGCATTTCTGAGTAGAAAACCCTTGGAACTCGGATCTGATATAAGAAGAGCTTTCCAGCGCCTTGGAAAAATGCAATCCTAGAGAACGCGAAGTACCCTTTTCAAAGCAGTAAATACTTTTTTTCTTACTCGTGTGATTGCTACTAAATCTAAAAGGTTGTGATAACAATGAGGGTCTCGTGTCAGAAATCTGGGTATTATCAACAGTTATAAATGGAGTCCAACAGCCCCAATTCAATATATGCATGGCTCACTTGATGAGTATATCATCCTTTGGGCATTATCTGATGAATGGCTGCCCAGATCACTCTTACTTTTGTTGTCAACCAATTCTCTAACATATGTTCTGCCCCTTATTGAATCATGGCCATATCTAGAATAGGCTAAATTGTAAATTATCCTTTGCCAAATGGTACGTGCACATTCAAATTAGGAAGTGCAGTACAAGTTTAAACATGTTCAATCTGTGTAAAATGCGGGCTTCACTACCCAGTAGGGGGTTGAGCCTGCCACTTTTGTTGGGCGAAACCGCTTCATGTGCACAAGATCCACATCATCGATCGTTGTGCCACCTAATGTTCGGCCTCAACCCCAAACATCACACCAATACAAAACTCAGGTGGCCCTCACCATAGGAAAGTGTCAAATCATGTCTAAAAGCTGGTGTCGCCCACCTTAGTTGAATATTCCTGTCAGGTGATAAGATTGAATGGTATATATAAGTTAAGGCGGCCCACAGACAACTAATGGCGAGCATCCCCTTCCCACTCTTTCAGACTATGTTGTAAACCAGTCCGTTTTTTGGGTTCTCAAGTGAACATGAGACCACACACCTGATCGACGGATTGAATTTCATGTATGTTGTACCCCACAGCTGCTCGGTTAATAGTAGCACGCCTCTGTATGCCCACGCGTAGTCTAGCGCGGTTCTTAATCTATTTCACTAATTTATTTTTTTATTATTTTTGTGTTTGTAATGTGGTGATGGAGACATGAAGGGAGCTTACTAGTTTCATGTTTTCTTTTCATAACACATGTTTGGTTTGGGTAGGGGCCAAGCTTCCTTTATACACCTTCAGGAAGACGGAAACTGAGAAGGATTTGGATGTGAGGATCAAGAGCCTCACCTTCTCGAACCTTGCTTCTTGGAGAGGTAGATGCTTGTGAGAAGGTCCATGTCCTTTTATGCTCTAATTTCAGTGTTTGGATTGAAATAGCTTTGATTTTGAGATTTCAGTGGGAGGATCGCATGCGCAAAGGGCTTTTCCGCTACGACGTAACTAGCTGTGAAACCAAGGTTCGATCTTGTTCTGTTATTTCGTGTCCACCCATCAATGCAACTCACCATCTGGTTCTGTTATTTCACGACGGCCCATCAATGCAGCTCATCATCTGGTTCTGTGTATCATGATGGCCCATCAATGCAAATCATCGGTATTTTCATCTTCTACGCAGGTGATTCCAGGGGAGTATGGTTTCATTGCTCAGCTGAATGAAGGCCGCCACCTTAAGAAGCGGCCCACAGAATTTCGAGTGGACAAAGTCCTCCAGTCCTTCGACGAGAGCAATTTTAACTTCACAAAGGTGGGGCAGGAGGAGGTGCTTCAGGTTTGAGGAGAGCAGCGACGCCAAGGCCCAGTATTTCAAAAAGCCAGCATCCATGCCAGTAGCTCTCCAAACATTGTCGCCATCAATGTTAGTAAACATCACTCTCTTCCTTACCAGCTTCTACTTACTTCAAATGCCAGCGTCATGATATTCTCTCCTTTCCATTTTTTTTTCCCTGAGGGTCTAGATCAGTTCCTTATTGGTGTTTTGCTTTCAGGTGAGCCCCATCGAGTACGGGCACGTTTTTCTGATTCCTCGAGTCCTCGATGCTTGCCCCAAAGGATTGATCCCGAGAGCTTCTTGCTTGCTCTTCACATGGCGGCTGAAGCAGGGAATCCATACTTCAGGTTGGGATATAACAGTCTAGGTGCCTTTGCCACCATTAATCATCTTCACTTCCAGGTTGGTTCTTTTTTCTTCAGCGGCTGCCAGAATTTCAGAGAAAAGTTTGGCTGTGACATCAATACATATCTATTAAAATCAATCAGTGAATGGTGATAGAAATACTGAATTCGTGATGACAGGCTTACTCATGGCGATGCCCTTCCCCATCGAGAAGGCTCCAACTCAGAAAATAACGACTGTCAAGGGGGTATTAGAAAGTGGGGTGAAGATATATCAGCTGTTGATTATCCAGTGAGAGGGCTGGTCTTCGAGGGTGGGAAGGCCCTGAAAGATTTAGCTGATGTGGTCTCCACTGCTTGCATTGCCTTCAAGACAGCAACGTTCCTTATAATGTCCTCATTGCTGATTCTGGCAAACGTGTATTCCTCTTCCCACAGGTAATAAATGGTAGCCATTTATCTCGTTCGGTTGATTACTCTAAAATCCTGTTATGCTACTTTACGGTAATGGTCATGCACCCTAACTTTCCATCAATATACATGGTGAGTCAGAGCTTATCAGAATGGAGGTGTCGTTCAGGTGGGCATTACTTTTGATTACGTCCGTAAAGGTTGTGGAAGATCATATGGAAGGAAACTAAGTTCAGGAAACC